>WYDI02024793.1:14192-40152 GCA_009867235.2 Psittacus erithacus | reverse complement strand
CTGAAACAGGGGAAGTTTAGATTGGATATAAGGAAGAAGTTCTTTACTGTAAGGGTGGTGAGGCACTGGAATGGGCTCCCCAAGGATATTCTGAATGCTCCATCCCTGGTGGTGTTCAAGGCCAGGTTGGACAGAACCTTGGGTGACACGGTTTAGTGTGAGATGTCCCTGTCCATGGCAGGAGGGTTGGAACTAGATGATGTTAAGGTCCTTTCCAACCCTAACTATTCTATGATTCTATGAGTAAAACCAAATAAAGACTTGGTTTCCTTTTTGTTAAGCAGAATATTAAGAAGGTCAAGTACAAATTTTTTTTGTGTGGAAGGTCAAGTTCTTTAGAATGACATTAATTCTCTTATTTAAACACCTTGCAAATACTTCAGGCAAATACATTTGCTGTCTTTTGGATAGGGGACAGAAAACAATAAGTGTGTTTTGACACTGCAGTTCATATTTCAGGTCTTTCTGCAGACAAGTCTCTGAATAACTGAATTCAAGAAAATTGACAACAGCTCCCCTAGATTTAAAAGATAAGCCTCTATCAGATGCAAACCCACAAATACTATACATCCATATATAAACATACATATAATTCTATCTTTATATGTATGTTTTAAGTTATTTGGATAGCAAATTGGTCAAAATATTCAATTTGTGAGTGCTCTTGGTCACATTATTGAGAATATTCAAAATCTTCATTTGAAACTAAATGTAATGGATTTAATATATTTTGCATATTTTCCTTTGATTCTCAACAAATCATACATTTGTCGCAGCTGACTTAGCTGTTACCTTTCCTTTTTTATAATTTTTTATTACTTAATTTCAGACTTCACCATAAACAATGTTTGAGAAATTTTACTGCATTTCAGCTGAGACTTCCAAATAAATTCAATTGAATTTCTTACTCAAATCTTACTGAATGTTACAAGATGTCATTCCTGACTTGACTATATCTCATCATTCTTCAGTACGTTAAGCCAAATCCAGATCACATTAAGATGTTTTTTTTTAAGATTTGCAGTGATTTCAGTGAGCTTCCAGACAACCCTCAGAGACTTGAGAGACTCTGTTGCAACACACCTAATGTTGCAGCATTGTATTGCTCATTTACAGTGTTCTCACCACTTAATGGAGCTATTGGTGATTCTACCCGTAACTGTAGCTACCCAACAACAGTGGGTCTAACACTAAGTGTTTGGTAGGCGTAACAGGAATCAAGACCCTTGAAACTACCAGGAATTCGCCAGTCATGTAAAAGTGATTGAAAATCATCACAGAGTTTTCTTAGTCCATGTACTGAATGATTTGTTGGCTTTTAAGAAACACATTGATTAATTAGTGAGCCAACCATTCACTGAGCACCTTGTGCTTCAGATATGCCAGACCTCCATTACACAGTTATTTGAAACTGAAATCCAGTTGCTATGGCTACAGCTAGTTCCCAAAGGATGACTGTAGTGAGCTGGCACATTCCCACCATCCAGAATACTAATGAAATGGCAGAGTCCACCTATGTGCGCTGCAATTCAAAGATGCATTTTACAAAACTAAAATATTTACAGTAAGTCAACCACAAATACAATTACCTTGCTTCTCAATAAAAAAAAGCCACATTCTCTTTGCAGAAACCTTTTATCTTTCTGTGCCCCATAGCTGGATTTCATTTTTTACATGATTAAAAAAAATAACAATTTATATGATGCAGCTTAACAGAATCAAATCCTTTTTTCTAAAACATAATTAAACAACACAAGGTAATAGGATTTCATATAAGTTATGTTCAACTGCATGAAACAGAAAAATTAAATATAACAGCTTTTACTTGGGTTTGGCTTTAAACATAAAAATCCATGAAAGGCACTCTCTTGCGTGCTTGTTTTCCACACAACTTTAACAACAGAACATTTACCAATTCAGCCTATGTTGGTGATGGTAAAGTTATGTTGAGGAAAGACAAATATGAAGTTATTTCTACTTGCACATCACAGCACCACAGCTTGGTGCCGTTGGGCTGCTCTGGGATACGTTGAAACTGCTGATGTAGATCCACTCGGGTGGAAGTACTCAAAATATTACTTTTTAGGAAGATGCTCCTGAGAGTATGGCTGTTGGCTATTACCATCTCCATTCATGTCTGTTACCTAATGTCCCCCACTCTGTGCAAACTCAGACAGAAAAATTCAGTTTGGGTGTATGTGTATTTATATGTGGGTCCTGACTAACCCATTTCAGACCTATTGATGGTGATAAAGAGATGTTATTTGTCTCTTTATCATCTATTCGTTTGATGAACTCCAGCTAAAGATGAACAAAAAAAATCCAGGACCCATACGGATTCCTCAAGATATATCTGTTGCCTTAGAGATGTCTGACTACAACTGTTATCAGTAAGCATCTGTGGATACTATTAAGATTTAGCAGACTTTTTGAAAGGGATTACATACCAGGAATAGCCAGAATCATAAAAATAAATATAAATTTTATAGAATCTTACATTTATGTAATTTTATATTCAGATTACACAGCACAGTTAGTTTGTAAGCAATAGGAAAAAATATTTATTCTATTATGCTGCTATAAGTAAAAAAAGATGAGCTGAATGCCCTGGAAAAGGAAGTATTGTTTTGTACAAATCCATAAAACATTTTTCTTCAAAAATAAAAACTTGAATAAAAAACAGAAACAACCAAAGTTTTTCACTATTCACATGCAAGCATCATTAATCCATTCCTGACTCAGATAGAGCTCGTATAACACAGGCCATTATATCACATACCCTCTCGGAATACTAGATTTTTGTGAACATTCTAAAGAAAGCATGTAATTCTCTTAAACAGAATGGTTAGAATCACTATGCTTGCTGAGTGATGTAAGGAGAACAGATTGTTGCAGGCATAGAGAGTTTGTGGGTCAGGGTTAAAGGGAGAACAGTGACGGGAGACATTGTGGGGATCTGTTACAGGCCACCTGATCAAGAGGACTCTCTGGATGAAGCACTCTATAGGCACTTAGAAACAGCCTCATGCTCACAGGCCCTTGTTCTCATGGGGAACTTTCAACCACCCATGAGAGGGGTTGGAACTAGATAATCTTAAGGTCCTTTCCAACCCTAACTATTCTATGATTCTATGCACGTCAGGACATGCAAAAACCAAAAAAAAAAAAGGTATCTCAAAAGACCGTACCTTATCCTTTAGCAGCCAGTGCTTATTACTATTTACCTGCTGGTTGCCTTTGGGGTCAGGAAATGCAAAACCGGATTTAAAGACTTTTCCTCTTTTGCCAGAATCATCACTGGCCTTTGCAATACAGTTTACAGACTCTAATGTTGCTGAAATTGGGATAGCCATTTAGCATTTATATAAAAAACCAGCTTTCTCCACTGGGAATTAACGCTGATCTTACACCACAAAATGAGGTACTGCCAGTGCATATGCTGCCTCCACAGATGTAATGCAGGACTAATTGAATCCTGCTCCATTTTTATGAGATGGCACATTAAATAATTCTCATATTAGGTTTGCAGGAATGCCCATTCCTGCTAAGGGATCCTCTAAGTTTGTGCAATATCCATAGATAAGCATATCAATACTAACAGGATTAGTATTTAGACATCTTTAGCTGCCAATGATGACGAAAATTAAATGTCACTGAGTTATGGCCACAGGCAGCCCAAGAAGATTTTTAACAGCTACGTTGCTATCCCACTCAGGGGATAATAAAGGCAGAGGTGGATACGGGCACAAATTGAAAAGTGTACAAAGCAACACAGCCTCTGCCTGTCCAATGACACAAAGCTCATACTACAGTTCAGAGCATGTGTCAAGAGATGTTAACCCTTGTACTCTTCCCCCTCTCTAAATTTAGGAACATGGGATTTGGTCAGAGGGAGATTAAAATATATGTGAGCATGGTCCATTATGTGGCTTATCTGGATGTTAAGAGCAGAGTCTCTACACATCTAGAAGAAACAGTTAAATAGTAATTTTAGAAGTGCAAAAAAAGGAAATTGGACAACTTTTTGCTTTTTTTATCTAATCCAGTTTCTACACAAGCAAGACAGTTCCTAAATAGCAGGTCACTGCCATAAAAAGGGGCAGCAGGAGACCAGATAGCAAATACAATGAGAGTGTTACCGAGAGCTACTTTTCTCTTTTCTCATCAGAGCGTATTCTCTATTAAGTCTGTGGGGTTTTGTCACCGAAGTCATTTAACAGAGGATCCTTTGGACAGGTCACTGCCATGGCATTAAAAGAAAATGCACAGGTCCTGCAGCAAATTTCCAAGACAGAACTGACGTAACAACAAAGTGTGAACACCAACATTTAATAAAAGAGACAGATCTAACCTGAGGTTTAGAAGTGAAACTGAAGAAATAAGAGACCTTATGCAGCAGGAATAAACAAAACTTACGAGATTCGTGAACCCTGGGATGACAAAGTCATCTTACCAGAAACTCCAAAAATTCTGCTAGATTTTTATTGAATTACGTAAGTGATTAAGTACCATCTCCATGGCAGGCTTTTTTTGATACAGATTCCCAGACATTTCTCTCACACACGGTTTACACACATCTAGGAATCATTACACGATTTCCCACAGTTCCCACATCAGCTCTGCAGTGGAAAACATAATTATCTAAAACCATAGTTTTAACTATACAAAGTTTTAAGCACCACCTGTTCACATATAACTGATCACTGGAAGAGAAGCATATTGGCACTCTCCATTCACTGATATTGGGCTAGATTTTCAATAACTGGATCTCCACAGCTGCATAACTCCTTAGGTATACACAGAAAAAAGTGCCCCTCCCTTCCCCCCCCTTCAAAACAGACCTATTGTTGCTACAAAGAAGTTGAATTCTAGTCTGTTTGGTTGCTTGGCTTTGGGGTTTTTCTACCACATGGATAAGGCAAACTTCAGCAAGATTGCATAACATTTTGAGTAACCCCCATTTGGATTTACATTCTCTATTGACTAATACATACCAATAGAAACTATTCACTATGTAAAGAGAGGTATATGGAGATAGCTGGAGTTACATTTTTAAGACTTTCTACTCTGTCTGCTCCCATAAATAGTGGAATCAATTGATTACACTGAATTGTTAAAGCACCGTCCTTTCCAATTTATTCTGTTATACTGCTGTACAGACAGACCTGAAGTTCCCCTCTAAAACCAAAAGTCTCAGCCCACACCTAAGGACAGCATCATTCCAAATAATTTATCAGGAACCAGAACCATGAGGCCTTATCTCTTGGGAATTACCAAAAAGCATCAGTGAGCAATAAGAAATAATTGTATAAAGGTTCCTATAGTTCACTCTTTCAGAGGCTGCACATGTTATTTCTTATTTTCTGTATCTCCTACACTTCTACAAAACAATCAGCAAGTGAAAAAGGCTGTTTCCATACCAGCATTTCATCATACATTCTTAGGTATAAAATTTCTTTTTCTTTCTTGACACTCAAACAAAACTCGCAGCTCAAATGAAACTATCGCAACAGAATTCTTATAGCGCCTAATACATTATAAGCATTTGAAAGATTTACATAAACTGTCACATTTTTAACTTCTTAGCTGTTTCAGAGTCATTTAGAGTAATTTGCAGTTCAGGATTTACAGGGCAAAAATATTCATAGGAGCTGCGTGGTACTGAACAGTTTCTACTGTGCAATTTCCCTACAAATAATCATTTTTCCTCTGTCTCATGTAAGCACAACACAGTGCAGCAAATCAAAGTGGCATATTTCCAACATTCCCAAAAGTAAATCAAAATTATTTAGATGATGCTCCCGAGAACCAGACAGGACATACACATATTGGAATTACATTTACAGCAATGTTTCAAGGAATGGGGAAGTTGGTGTTAGACATTATCAAAACATACCCCAAATTTTATTTTTAGAATACTTGTTAATATGAGATTCTCAGAGTAAATGAACATAAATCTGTTGATTTCACTGGAGCTATGAGGCTTTGCTGAAGAGAAGAATCTGACCCAGGTCACCTGAAAGCAGAGAAAGGGAAAACAAAGTATTTATCAGGTGAATATTTTTATTACAAGCTTCTACACAAGCTATAATTAAAATCAGGAAGGGAAATAAATTAATACTTAGCATTATTCCTAAGTAATATCTCTATTTGACTTTATTAAACATAGAAAAGTTATCCTTTCAGTTAATAACCAAAAGACCATTCTGTTTGAAGGATTTTCTAGAGCAGCTCCTCACACATTAAATGATACACTGTGGCTTACTGCTGGAACTGTTACTTTCAAGCATTACTTTTGTGACTCCAGAGAGCTGCCCACTGGAGATTATCCAAACCAGCATCTGTCCCACAGCTCTCTAAAAATTGGACTTCCCTAACTGTTTGTGTTAGATATTTCACCCTTCCTCACACAGGGGAGGGAAACCCTCACTGATATTGTCAAGAACAATATTGTTCTGAAGTCAGTAGAATGCTCCTGACCCCACACTCTTATCCCTGTTGTTCAGTTTCAAAATAACCATATAAAATAGAGAGTTCAGTGGTTCAGCTAATATCAATGTGAATTGCTGTTTTAAATGCCAAATGCTGAAGCCTAACAAAAGAGAGGTGGAGAAAGGTTTTGCCCATGTACTTGGTCACAACCAGCATTTAATCGTGCTAATCTTCAGAAAAGTAAACTATTTGAGAGAAAGTTTAGTCTCAAACTTCAAAATTCAACAGCAACTTCATTCGCTTGAGGGATGGCTACATTGCAGAAACCAGAGGAAATGCTTCCAGAACGTACCTAAAAGGCTGTAAGCAAAGTATCCTCTGGCCAGATACAAGGTACCTTGTACTTAGAAGTTGCCCAAGGTGTGGACAGATCCAGGGACACTGAAGATTGCATTAGGACAAGAACAAATTAATTTCAGAAAAAAAAATTCAGAGAGTTGGGCTGGCTTTAGCAAAGTTTTTGTCTTTGATGTTTCCTGGTTAAAAAGCAATTCCAGTTGCCTGAATAACCTGTATCAGGACACTAACCCAGAACAGAAAAGATTCAATTCTAAAAGAGAAATCATTTCATCTTGATTTGAACAGGGAGAGCCATTGCTTAAAGTCAGAAAAAAGCCTGGAAATTGAAGCTCAAGACAACAGTTTTAAGCCTTAAGGGATATAACAGAAAGGACAACTACTATACTCCAGAAATAATTTCTTCTTATCTATCACTCCGAGTATCAGCTATCAGCACTTCATAAGTAAACTTTCACCTTCAAAAAATCACCTGCTACAACTCTCTCCAATCCAGACCTTCATGCTGCTGTCTATAACTGCCTAAGTAGCACATAAGATTTCTTACTATTCTTTTAAAGATATACTAAAGAATATCCTCTCAAATGATCTCTTTTCACTGTCTGGAATTGTATATTCCACAAACTAATGAATTACTTTGATTCAATTAACTTCTCTCACTTTATTTTCCTGTTGCAAACACATAAAGTAATTGTCCTCCTCTCAATCATTTCTTTGATATATGACCCTTTTCTCTAATTTATTCCTTTCTAAGGGAACTACATAATTAGCAGCCTTTAAGTATTGGCAATTTTTATTTACATTCACTTTAACCTAAATATTTGGTCTTCTTTTGTTCATCTTGCTTTGCCTTTTGTGTCTTAAAGAATCTCTTTGTCTCCTATAACATTTCAGCATTTTAGTGTGGAACCATACATCAAGATTTATTTCATACTGTACTTTCAGTCTGCCCCATCAAGTCTACACCCTCAAGGTTTCCCAGAGATGAATCCTGAGGGGACCTATTTGGATAGAAGGAAATAGTGCTGGGAAAGAGAAATTTGCCTCCATGAAATCTTTGCAACAATTCCCCTAGTAAATTTTCAAGATTATATCTAATGTCTTTCACATGGAAACTGAGATTGTAGAGCTCTTGTCAGCTATGTGATGCTGTTGAATGACAGAAGGTCTATTTAATGCAGAGTGCTGTGATTCCCAGTAAATCTTTTCTATCTAACAAAAGTAACTGTCCCAGAGTTCTATAAGCAGGTTGCACCACACATTGCTTTGATTGTACAGGTTCCTTCATTTTTCCAGTCTCAGTGAGTTCACAAATAGTGAAAGGAAAGAGGAAGAAAAAGGAAGAAAAAAAAAGTTATGTCGTCTGAAGTGATTCTTACTGCAAAATTGTGCAGTACTTGAGAGCCATGTTTCTAAGTGGTCATCTGAAAACCCTCTGAGAACACAGAATCAAAATTAGGGCAAATCATCTACCTCAGATTTGTGAACTGAAATCATAAATTGGCTGTAAAAACAATGGAAGGAATAGTTACGAAGATAATTAATGACAACATGAAGAAGAAGTGGCAGCAGACCAAAGACAAAGAGCACAATCACAACTTTAAGGTAGATAAAATTTTTTAAGATATATACCCAGCCAAACTTTAATGGTGTTTTAATATTATATAGTTAGAAATCCCCAGTGACAAAATGTTTTACTTATTGTTCATGTTCTTCAGAGAAAATTAGTAGGCTGCTTATTTCTGTATAGACAGGAGATGTCAAGAAAAGCACAGTTATCTAGTTCAGTCATTGGAAAGCTATGTACAACATTTCATATTTGCAGGAAAAATATATACACCCTGCTCAAGAAAGACCTTTGTATCTTAGTTTTAACAAAGTGATGAGCTTGAGAATTAAAATCAATAGTCCTTCAAAATGTTTCCACTTCATACATTTGCAACAGTCTTACCAGGTTCAGTGTACAAAGTTATCTACCCTCCATCTTCTACACCATCTTCTCTACAGAACTTAAGAGTCTTCAGACAGTCTGCTACTCTTTGAAAAAATAAAATTGTTCTGACCTTGAATATTTTAACAAAAAGAAACCAACAAAAACTTCAGTCTTGCTCTGGTTGTCAATCATTTCCACCACCACCATCCCAGCTGGGCACTTTATTGTTGAAATTATAACCTGAAGGTCTTTTAAATGTACAACCTGTACAAATGCCTGCTAAGCAGCAGGATATAATGTTCTGGGGAATGAAGGAAGCCACCAATAATAAGTTAAACAAACAGTGTTCAATCATTGTTGTCCCTTGTGTTCATAAGTCATAGGGCAGACAGAGACATTAATGCAGCATAGCACAGGGAAATCTCAGCTAATAAGTTCAAAAAAGCCTTAGGTGAAGTTTGTAGAAACATGACTGAATTCGCACTGATGCCCCAGCTAAAGGCAATGCTGGTACGGTAAGTGCCTGCTGTTACATCCCTGAAAACCTAACTTCAATCTACAGAGACGTTTTCATAGATCTCACTTTTTCATTGCCTTTATAATCTTTCCTGCCCACCAACTGCGTCTTTTTTCCTACTCCAGTGGCTGTCTCCCAGTATCCAAGAGGAGCACAGGCCAAATCATTAACATTCATCAGTTCAGCTGTTCTTCTCTTCTACTCAAGTCCAAAGAGTACTGGAACAAACAACTGAGGGCTGTACCCAGAGGCTAATATATCTATTTATCTTCATGTGTTTCAATGGAAATGAAAAATATTTTGTCCTCAATCACAAACCTTCATAAACTGTAGTAATTAAAACACTACAGTTTCCTTGAAGCTTAGAAGATGCTTAGAGACTTGTTTGTAAAAGGAAGTTAAAGTGGTCACCTTTGTTGGCGGCCTCATACATTTTCAAGTCCTCCTTCTTAGCAACTCTTATTTTCTTACTGCCATGCAACTTGTACAAATTATCATGTATATGGGAGCATGACAATTCTTTATCTCAGTACTTCTCTAACGATGCTGCAGCTCTGGAGGTCCCGAGTTCTTGGTTTACTCCTCTACAATACAATTTACTAACTTCACCCCTAGCTAAGAAAGCAGACAATGATAATCATTCTCTTTCCCCAGATTTACAAATAAAGTAACTGAGAAGTTCTACAAAGCTGCTCCAAGCAAAATTAAGAACATTATCTAGGTCACTAACATGACAGGGTCAACTCTTACACATTCAGCTCTCAATGCCTTTTAGCTCACTAGAGGACTAATAACAGGAACTTTTGCTGAAGCTAAAGAGCACATCAATTGCAGGTGTCACAGAGAAAAGAAACCTGAGCGTATTAGTCACCAATTACAGGATGAGCCACCAATGTGATGCAAGCACAAAAAAAGTAAATGAGAGAGAACTAGAGAGAATCTAGCCAGGCGTTTCCAGGACAGACAGGAAAACACTCATCTTTGTCAAAATTATACTGTTCATACTTTTAAAAGTTAAGTGAGACTGAAACATGCACAGGAAAGAAGTTACTGTCAGAGGAATTAAGAGACTATTATATGAGAAGAAACTTAGAAAAGCTCATCAGAGGATATGGCTGTTCTCTATAAACACACTTTGGTGTAAACACCAGAGATTTTAAAGAATAATTTAAGCTAAAGGTTAAAGTAGGCAGACAAAGAAATGCATAGAAACTGAATCCTCTGAGACTGGAAATTAGAAAGAGGTTTCTAGCCATAGTTTTCCAAGTAAAGCTGTTGAGACAAAAATCCTAACTATTGTAAAGTTTGATCTGAAGTTTATGGAACAACAATGGCAATGTGACTTATTGATCAATGAAGCTTTTTCCAGTCCTTGTTTTCTAACATGCTGCTTCCAGAGGCACAGCCAGAGAACTAGGGGTCATAATATCTAACATGCATTTGCTGCATCACAAACACATCTCATGAAAACCAGTCTCTATAGAAGACAGCAACCTCTTTCATGCAAGAAATAATGCTATTGATACAAGTGAAACATTCCCACAGCGGCTGGGTTCAAACCTTTATCACCTAATCAAATAAGGGAAAAAAATGCAGAAAATAAATTGACAGCCCAGTTTTCTCTAACATATTCAGATTACAATTCATATTTTAACACACTTTTTTATTGAGTTCCGACAGTCCAAAGTGGCCCTTTTAGACTGCATAATGATTCGACTGTAGTGGATGTTCACAGAAAGTTATAGTTATTTTCTGAATACAGAAAGTAAGATGTTGTTTCTGTAGATTCAAGAAAGCTCTGAACTTGAGCTAGCAAACTGGTATCTCCAGAGATTAGTCTTATTCTTAGCTTCAGACATAGCTAAAAGACTAATCAGACTTAGATCCAACTCTTGGTCTTAACACAAATCCCATGCTTTCCTATTTGTATTCAGCTAACTTGCCAGAGATGTCCGCTACTGCTAGGCTTTCTGCTTCTATTCAGAACAGAGATGAGGTACAGAAAGTGCGTGTGAGGAGAGGCTTATCATTCCATGGGTTTATATGCAAAGCTGTAAACCCATCCACACACATTTGATAATTTATACTTGTTCAAAAATTAGGAAATGCACACAAATTCTCACTTCATGCCTTTGGTGGATCATAGCACAGGGTTTGTCTTTGAGTGGACAGAGCTTCATGGTATGCTTTGCACTCTTATTCACCCAGAACAGAAAGTTTAGCATAGAATTTAACCCTGAGTCACCTTATTTATAACATTTTTTGATTTGCACAAGATTTTTATTTCTTGCACCTATGCACATTTTAGGAAGCATAGGCTACTCCAGGAGCCCCAATAACTAAAATTTAACATATTTAATAGCTTTAAAACACATCAGTAGTATGCAGCAAGCAGAAAAGCCCTGAAGGCTTTTTCTAATAAGCTTTGAAAGCTGAGAGATTGTCTTGCTTAGTGAATAGAAAATATCTTGAAAAGCTGAGAACTCTAATACAGATAAGAAAGATCCTTATCCTCTCCTGCCACATTCCTCATTATTTTTGTCTAGCCACCACAGACATTCTGCTCCCATACCTTGCCTTGCAACTCAGCAACCAGATAGTCATATTTCAGGAAGAAAGCTTTATGATCAGCATTTCAAATGTGCTACCAGTGCTCCATACTGTCCCCATGTGAGACTTTCAGTTCAGAAATTCCCTGTCACTCTGACAGTTTGAAGAGCACAAGTTGGACAGGTTAAATAGCACACTTCTGTCCTCACCTGACATATTCTTTTACTATGTGCTAAAAGCCTGCAACTTGAAAATCAAAACAAAACAAAAACCCAGGGTGAGTGCTTGCAAACTCCAGTATACAGGGATAACAAGCATCTACACAAGAATATTATGCACAAAGAGGTAGTGGTCAATATCAAGTTCACACGGCCTCGCATAAACGAGTTTTATGCACTTGTGTTTTATAAAACAACGAGTAAACACAATCACTGATGTACGTTTCAGTACACCCCAGAGAACTCTATCCCATTCGCCAGGTAAACGGCTAATATTTCTCTATAATTTTCTGGACAAGATGACCACATTCCTGAATAGTTAGTTTTCTACTCAGGTGAAATAGCCTGCGCCAATCTGCAACTCAAATGAAACTAGTGTTAATTGTGTTTATCTGTCAACCCTGTCTTCTATTCTCACACAGCAAAACTCCAAGCAGAACTTTAAGGGTGATGATTGTGAGCTAAGCACATCTTCAGGGAATTGCAGTTCATGAATGCACTTTACACTTCCTGAGCTTCAACTTCAACAGCTGTAATTACTTTGCAATAATTAGACCTTGGCAATGCTTATTTCTTAAATATCTACCATATCTAAACATGCCAAAACCATAACCCTTTCAGTGTTCTAGTCACAGGATATTGATAACTGCCCCAGTATTGCTTACCTCTTCTGCACTAAAAGCATTGGGGTTTAAATTCTTAACAGCTTAGAGTTCAAAACCCCAAGAACTGTTTTTAGAAGGTTTATGTGAAATGGAAGGAACCTCCTTTCTCGTGATTCCCTCAAAGCTATGATGATAAGTTAAAACGTTTGGGGGATTTTTTTCTTCTTTTTAACTTCTGGACTAAAGCAGTTTTAATTGCTACACACAGTAAAAACCATCTATATGATGAAAAGTACATTCCCCAATACCTTTGTTCCCCCAGAACACTTCACTGCAGCTAGCTCTCATTAGGACAACACCATACCAGAAAGCAGAAGCTGTAACAATACTCTGCAAAACACAGATCTATTTAAATAGACATGCATAAAGACTGGGTAACTGAACTCCTACAAGAGAATATTCTTTAATTATTCCTGGTGTTTCTGGGTGCCCTGGGTCTGAGCAAAACATCCCTCTCCAAATCATGGTAAATAATCATCCTCTCCCAAAATATAAGCCCAGAGAAATTTAGACACTTTTGTTATTACTTGTCTCCAGACTTTTTCTCCTAGCAAGATCTTTCATTCAAAAACACTTTAGACATCCATGGCTGTGTTCAAGCCTTAAAAAGAGTGATACAACCAGTTAAGTTAATCTACAATAGGGAAGAAGAGAAAAAGCAAGTATTTTCATTGGTCTATATAGAATCAACATGACAGATTGGCAGAAAAGTGAAGCAAGTTAGACATAGCTGACCAATTTTCAAACTAGCATAGAGAATACAGCTTTAAAAAAGCCCAGCAGATGATCAATAGTTCTTAAAATTAGCCACTCTTTTGGCTATTGGATTACAAGCCCAAAATCCTTACTCTCAGTTCTCCAGTTAGAGACCTAAACCTCGAAATAACATAAAACAGATACGATGATGAATTGAGAATTCGGCCATGCCATATTTTCAGTTCTTAAATACATCTATTTTCTTCAGCTTTGCAAAAGCATTTATTACATAGCCATTGTAGAGATGGAAATGCCCTATGTATTCTTTATCATTTATGATTTATTCATCATCATCTAGCTAAACTTTATGGTACACTCACAGCACAGATCTTGACGGGGTTTCTAATTCCCTATAACACTGTAAAGGATGCTGTGTAAGAAACATTCCCAAACACTAAGTCTTGTCCTTTTCTCTATGACCTGGATTCCAGAAGTATGAAATACCATTAAGTAACAACTGATGGTTAGGTTTCTATCCTAAAACTCAAATTTGCTGCCCGAGAACCTCAATTCACTCATTTTCAAGATTATCTAAAAATTAAACATTACATATATAATTGCAAACAACATACAAATTTAGTTAAAACAAGCTAAAATATAACAAAATTAACTTATTGGGTCATCCAAGAAAGACAGAGAATAAATGAGCAAATACCCTCGCGAACTCCTTAGCAGGTTGAATTTGATCTCCTCAAACACCAGACTTTCTGGGTCACTGGAAGAACAGCCCTTTGTGCAGTTACTGAGGATGAGAAAGGGGATTCTAATGGATTTTTGATGAAATCTTAATGGAAATTCAGCATGAGAACAACAGAGAAGACATCTTTTACATCTTTTCCTACTATATTCTGTGCTCTATTAGTTTCAGCCAAGAAGGAGCAAGTAGTCTTTGAATTAAATATGCAAGCTTATGTATTGTGTGGTTTCTCATTCTGCGTTGCTTTTAAGAAAATGAGCAGCAGACAAGAAGAAATTATCACTGGAGATTTTAAATTCATTTACACTTCTGAGAGCAAAAACAGTGAATGAAGCTACAATTCGATTTTAATTGGAAATCAACATAACCGAAGATGGAAATTTCTCTATAAAAATAGCTCAAGATTTCATCCAAGTTCAGTCTCTCACCCTGAAACAGAAACTAGTTATTTCTTCATATTCCCACACTGCAGAACAAGATGAAATTGAAATATATTACTGTTTCTAGTCAGGTGAGTATGAAAAATTTCTTTCTTGTTAAACATCTTTCATTGTCTCTAATGAGAAACTTTTTAAATTGTTCTTATTCATGTCCAATATACCAGAACACAATTTTTTCATGCCTTTTATTAATGCCATATATGTTGAAGGCAATCACAACCAGTCACATACCTTTTCTCTTCACACCTTTCAGTGGTGATCCATTTGATCCCCTCCACCTCCTGCAATGATGGTGAGCCTGCCTGAACAGGCATGGGTGCTTTGTCATTGCCTAGTCTGTTCTAAAACTCTTTTGCAATCCTGTTACCAATTCCTCCACTTTCCTATTTGGATCACAGCCCTCATCCTCTTGTGCTTTGTGGGCAAAGTGTCAGACCTCAGTCATGATGTGTTTGAGACAATATATAAACTTCCTTTATGCTCTGCTGATTCTGATGGATTTTCATCTGTTACATCACTGCAAACAGCCTTCAACTGCCATAGTTCTGCTGCTTCTAGATCACAGGACAACACATGTAGTGCGTGTGGTGCAGTACCAAGGGCCTGATCCTCTGCACCCTGGGTCTGATGCCTGACTGCAGACAGGCAGCTAACATACCTCGTGGAGCTTATTGTAGCACATTACTGCCTAGAAAACAGGTACCAAGAGGGACAATAAAATCCAGGTCCTATATTCTCAAGTGTTCTTTTACACATCAGTGCAGAGTTTAACACAGCCATAGTATAAGCAACAACGTTATAACTCCTGCAGCAATGTCCATTTGCAGCAGACTGCCTTGTATAGAGCACTCCTCTTTTCATTCCAAGCAGAAACAGCTGTATACTTATGCAAAGTATTTAATTTCTGCTGTATTTTTAGGCATGTTTGAACATGTCTACCAAATCTCCTTGTGCAGGATTTTTTCTTCTATAAAATACTTCCAATTTTGCATTGCAAACTGATAAGCAAATCAGCTGTTTTAGGCAAAACTTCCTGTTACTCCAAGTGCTGAACCTCAGGCTTTTCGTCAGACAACGTAAATGCAGGGAGAGACCCACGGGACTGTCCATCTCTCTGTATGGTGTCTTGCCTGCAGAGCTAAGCTTGCTAAACTACTGTAATGCAGTGCAAAATAAATGAATACATGTGGCGAATAATAATGTATTTTGTAATCTATACATTAGAAACCAACATCACCACAAATCAGAGGTATTTTGGGCAGATGTTGCTGTGCACTGTTACACATGACAGGGTGGCATAAGACTAGAGATGAAAAGGACTGCTGATTCCTGAACTTCCAAAAGGAAATCAAGAAGAAGAAAGTAATAATATAATACGGAACTTAGGCAAGATAGTAGCAATAATGCCTTAATCTTTACAAAAAAGAAAGAAAGGGGAAGAATACAAGTAGTATCACTGTGCACACAGGAAAAGTTGAGACTCATTTATCTGCCTTGTCTCTATAATGTCTCTGTAAAAGCAGATTAGTGATCTATTGTATTTTGCCATGCACATATATCTTTTCTAATACCAAAAGGATGTAAAAAGCTGTGGGATAGGAGCAACTTTACCCATGATTTACCAAGGAGTACTGCACTATACAAAAACAAGAGGGATGCAAGGTTTGGCAAACAGATTTAAATGATCCCAACAGTTTGAACAGCCACCCTTAACAACTACCACAGGGTATTCAAAGAACACAGCCCACTTGGCAATATTGCTTGTCTCTCATTCATTACTAAATTTGATGAAAATACTCCAATCAGTTGTGTTGATTGGTGCGATTGTATTCTGTGTAGCTCCATATAACCTGATTACATGAATATTTATTATCTCAAGTGTGACCTTTCTGTTGCTATTCCAAGCAGAGCTGTTTTGAACAGCAACTGGTCCTTTACATGTATTTTATTATATACAGAATGCTCTTCTATCCACAACTAGCCTGTGACCCAGACTAGAAAACAGCTAATATAAATGCCTTTTCTTTTCCTTTTTCTATTTTTTTTAATTGAGGATATAAATAGTGTCATTTCTTCGGGTCATTGATACAAGCAAAAATACCATAGCTAAAAAATATAAGAACCTCCGAAGGATACTCTATTCCTCCTCATAAAAGAAATGGGCAAAACAAAACCTATTTCCTGCAACAGACATTTTATAAATCCTGCACACTATAACAACATAAATATTGTTTTCACAAAAGAACAGTTCTTTCAAATACATTATGTTCAAATAGCAAAACAAACCAACCAACCAAACAAACAAAAGTGAACAGTTAACATGCAGTGCCTGGTTTTGACTTTGATTTGAGTAAACTGGAGTAAGGAATCTGTCTCTCATAGCAATCTGCAAGACACTACTGGACATATACATTAAGTGTTTCAGGCTTACTGATATGAAGAAGAAATTTTCATGTGAAGTAGAACATATCACATCTATGTTGAACTGAAAACAAACACTTCAGAAAGCACAGGATTTTGATCTAATGTAATGGTATTTGTCTGATCACTCTGATTTTTCCATAACAGAAGTCTAATCATATCAATTGCATTAAAAAAAGAATGGAGTATAAAGGGTGAGGGACAGGTGAATAGAAGGCTTGCTTTGATTTTGTGATGTACATAAAATAATGAAATTCCCATGTCAAGGCGTTATATATAAAGATTATAACCAGCCTGCACTGCAGTCAGAAAGAGGAAGAGAGATGAATAAAGATTAATTCTACGTGCTTTCAGAAAGCAACAGCTTTGCAGGAGTAGGACCTAGAAACCACAAAGCATCTGTACCTTTAAGATATCTATGCACTACAGTGCATTGTAAGATTGAGCCATCTATTTGTAGAAGCTATATCCTCAGCTGATGACGTTTCCTACCTAAATATGCAGAAAGATAAAGCAAAGAAAGAATCACAAAATATCATCGTTTCAGATTTGCAAATGGTCTCTGTGAACTAATTGTTGCAGTAAGAGCCCCAGAGAAAGAGACGGATCGTATTCACAGCAAGACGAAGGTGTTAATTTTTATCTTTAGCAGACTCATCGGACACAGTTATTGAACTCCACATACTGGGAGGCATTAATAGCTTGTTATCACCTAGAAATACTGCATGCTCTCGCACATGTACAGAAGAGACCAAATTGGGCATATCTGAAAACCTGCCAAGTCCCCTTCAGTGCAAGTTCAATGAAAACTCAGGGAAAGGGTTAAGAGGAACAGCAGCCCCTCTAGCCAGCCTCTTCCTATCCCTGTGGCCCTTCTCAGAAGTAAAAGAAACTCATGTGCAGCAGATTCAGCAGGAAAACAACTTTCTGAGGAAGCCCACGGCAGGTCTTCTTTTCTTCCCTTTTAAGTGTTTCAGACTGAGGGGACCCACAGGTATGTGGAGCAGACACATCTTTAACACTGATGTCCTGACATCCCTTACAGGAATGGGGAAAGCAAGAGGTGCAAAGCGAAGAGGATGGGGCCTGCTGTGCTGCCACATTCACAATCTTGTGAATAAAGCAGCTGAACAGTCATCTTCTCTCTAAGCATCTACTTCTTATATTTTTCACTAAAGACTGCTTTGATATCATCACAGTCAGACTGTGCCAGTTTCTGTGAATCCAATTTATCCTGTCTTTTTAATGGGGTTAGGTGACAGATTAAAGCAAAAACACCTGTATGTCTTCCCTTACTTCTGAGTCTGCACACAAACTCAGTGCTGCATGGCATGATTAACATGGGTGAAAAAGGGAGGAATCAGGAAATTATCAGAAGCTCCCCTTCTTTGCTTTGCACCTTGCAGACCTTTCCTTGCTCTTCTCAACCTTTTCCCCTTACAGCCTTTTTTTTAATCCATGCAGCACGGGTATACAGCATACTCCAGCCAATGAGTAGACATAAAGATTTTGTCAGTCACAAATCACATCCTAGTATGAATTTTACATAATGTTTTTTCTGCAGAGACTGAAAGTATCCCTCTTAGCATCCCCCTGAGAAGCCGAGATCTTTACATTTTCCTCTGTCACGACACAGACATGATGTAAATTTCTGCTCTTTTTTGGTATTCTCTGTCTGCTGGCACATTCAGACTGTCTGGGCAATGACCCTTCGGTGAAGTGAGTCACAGCTTGAAAAGTAAAATGTAATTTCATTATTTTTGGTGCTGTGAGTAAAAATGTGCAGAATTCAGCAAAAGGTATACAGACGTGTACTGCAAAACAACAAAAGCTTTGCCATTTGTCCAGCTAACTGAGCTTTAACATCTTTGGTCCTTTGGACCCTCAGACCCTTTTAGATCCTTTGCCACAACCCCTATTTCCTGAGCCTTTTTTCTTATTTGCTTCTGAGGTTGCAAGTGATTTTTTTCCATGCTATTCCTTGTAGCTGTACAAGACAGATTTAAACTGACTAGCACTTGACTCTTTCTATTCATAGTATCTTTATTTTCTTCAGTTCAACTTCCCCGTCACACGTGCCTCCTTTTATTTGTTTGCTCCTTCTTAGGCAAAAGTGAGCATTTACCTTGCTTGCTTATATAACTGATTTTCTCCACTATACAACCAGCACCAATGTTGTGATATTCTTCACTAAACAGACATTTTGTCAGTCAGTACCCTCAAAAACATTACCAGTCACCCTTTTCTTTGGTTTTCTATCTCTTGTTTACCATATGTTTGTAAGTTTTTTCCCTTCTACAACTGCAGTAGCGCTTTACTGTGATTTTTTGCCATTATTATAACTAATATGCTAATGAACACTTGTGGTTTCCTGCACCCTGTATCCCTATTCCTATTAGTTTTAGCGCCTGATTTGCTTGAGATGCTAGTTCACGAAGATGAAGAATTATCTAAGATTACAACTCCAAGACCCAGAGGAAATGCAACTCTGCTGTGTTGAATTCTTTCCAGTAAGGGCATAGCACAGGAGTATTATCAACATCTGTAGGAAACTAACATGGCTTGTTGGAGAGCCCCAAGTGCAGTAGGAACAGCCAGACCCAGACCAGTAGTTTGCAACTGTTATTCCCTGCACATATTACCAAGAATCTGCCTGAGCACCAGAAGATTAATTCATGCCATTAGCACCCACCTGATCACATTTCAATGACTGCCAGGAGAGGAACTGCCACAGCACTGGTAAGACCCAAGCCAAGATACCAAGACTGCCATTTAGCCTAACACCTTGGGATCAAAGGTAACTTATATTGTAAGCCCTTTGAGAAGAAGTGAGACAGAAAGGCTTTAAAAAATCTATCTTTATGAGGACTTTACAGCTCCTGCATTTTCACAACTCAAAATTTACCTGTTACGTCTGTCTTTTATCTATTCATATGCTTCTTGTTGATTCTACAGAAACTTTGGTATTTTTGCTGCGACACATCATGGGCTAGACTTGCTGCTCCTTTAGGACCATGGTTTGCAAACTCTGCACTGAAGCATAGTTAATGCACTTTGGAGAGCAGCTGCCTCAGCTCAATGGCCAACAAAACACATGGGGTCCCTATGTGACAGAACAGGACCGTGTGAAACAGTGGCTGCCAAAGAGCAAAAATAATAGTTCAGTATGTTTAAAACTGCCAGCTTGATAGTCCTGGCACCTGAACGACTGCAGCTACAGAATGAATTGCTTGTCTGGTTTCCTCCTACTTTCACTAGAACATGCTGCTGTGGGCATTAAGGTAATGCAATTCAGTCTCCTCAGTCTCAGTGTTCTGCCCCTCTGCCCACGCTATCCTCCAGACAGTCACTGTGTATCTGTGGACAGAAATTAAATGACTGATTTCAAATTGCTTGGCTGAGCAAGACTGCAAAATCCTTACTGTAGATTAAATACTTTCTATTTGCTACATTGGTCAGCAGGTCTCTGTGTCTGGGTTCTAGTTATTACGGCTATTCGGAAAACAAGTATCAAACCTCTCTTTCTACTGGGTGCAAGACCTTGCTTTTGTGTGACAGTCCACGTGTTTCCCTAGGATTGTAACCTTCTTGTAAGTGGCCTTGACAACTTCAGAAATGACAGGAAAAGAACTGCAGGAAGAGCATCAAGCAAACCTGCTCAGAAAAAAAAGAGGAAATTGTAAAGAAAAAAAGAGGAAAAAAAGAAAGAAAAACCATGCATAGTGCAAAGCTTACAAATCCCTTATACAAATGAATAAATAAAATAGGTCTAATGAATGAGTGACTGAAAGACAATAGTTTATCAGCCTCAATTGCATCAAAAAGTTCCAATTTTACGCTCTGACACTTTACGTTACTGAAAAGAAAGATCAAAACTTGTGCATTAATCAGAAGAAAGTGGAACATTAATGTTTCCCCCCACTCCCACCTGCAATTTGTGTTTTGGAAAAATATCATAACAGCAGGAACCAGCAGTAAAATAGAGATAGAATGACATCTACTGGCTGTCACGAACTGGCTTGTTTCACTGCTGAAAATGTTTGGGGCTTTTTGTCTCTTTCCTCAAAATATTTAATCTCAGACTCCTATTACTAGTCATAGAGTTTAACTATTGGACAGGGAAGAAAGAATAAATCAGTACATTCCTCAAAAGCCTTCTCTGATCATTTTTTAACCAATTAGCTACCTAATTAAAAATACCTATATAAGCAGTTGAATGTGTTTCAGATAGCAGCAATGTTAGTGAGTAAATAGATGCTTTGTTTAAGAGCTACCAGAAACTGAAAGAAAACCCAGAGCAATTTTGCACTGGATACATGTTTCCATAGTTCATTCTACTAGAATAAATAACACTGACAAACAGAACTAGGTCTCTTGTAGGAGAAAGCAACTAAATTTTACCGTGCTGCATCGCTTTGGAAAGAGATTAACTTTTCTTCCTCTCTTAATTTACTATATTATTGTCCATTTTCTTTATTTAAACTTCTCAACTCCCTTCTTTTTTTAATGATTCTACATATTTTCCTATGAAGAAGATCTTTGGATTTCCAGAGGGTTTTTTTCTGCTAATTTTTTAACTAACCTAGAATCTCAGATTCTTCTTGAAGGTCACAAAAACATCTGTTTTAAGTGAACATTCTTCTCTGTACTCTACATGTGTTCTTGGTCTCTCCACTTACAGATCTCAGTATGAGTGTGGCCCTTTTCCCTGTTAGCAGTGGTACTCTGTGGGTGACAGTGCCAGTACAAACAAATTGATCTTGCTCACTTTTTATCTGCCACAAGATATATTTTCTCCTCCTGTGGTTTCTTCATGCTGGTTAATTAAAACTCCTCTCAACTAACTCTGTGGTGGTCTGCTCACCAGGAAACATCTCTCTAGCTCTCATGCTTCTCGTAATAATCAGAAATTAGTGTGCTACAGACATTTGGTCATTCTTTCCTAATATATTTAGCACAGAAATAGAAAAAATCTTAGATCACAGTGTTACCCTGGTTAGGAAAAGAGAAATTACAAACATAATCAAGTTGGTGCATACATTCATCTATACTGCATGTGTCTGACATACTGCAGAGAAGCAAAATTAAAATGTATCTAGGCTTGAGCCATGGCCCAAAACAGACAAATATAAGTCAAATGAAATGGCACATAAAGAAGAGTGTAGAAGAAAGCTGAGGATGAACAAAAATAAGGATAAGAGCTGGTATTTCCAATAGGAGACTACCAGATTTGGGTGCATCTTCTGTAAAATGTCAATGACCTCCCCACTGCAGGAATGGACGCAGACTCAATAGGAATCACACAGCTGTTCAGCTGCTTGGAGTAGTGCTCCCTCTGCCATAGCCCAATGGGCTTGGATTCAGAAGGGATGCTATGCCAGGCAACAGCTGTAAAAAGTCACACAGACATCTTTTGATGCTCTGTACTGCACCATCTTTGTTTTGGTCCATGTACCTGGCTTACAATCTGGAGTGAACCTGTAGTGCTTACTAGTGTGGTGCATGAGCTGTCATCACCATAGAACAAAATGGATGAACTTTCAACACTTGCATGCCTTTTTATTTCATTTGATGTAAGCGAAGTTCACAAAATGTTCCCAGGCATTCTTTTAGGGCCAATGTGGATACATTCAAAACACCTCACTTTGTCCTAACCTTATCTTACAAAACAGCTAGCAAAACGCTAAACTGGAACTGATGCAATGTTCCTGATAACATTTTAATTACACAAGCTATCAAAGAAAAACCAGGTTCCCTGAAGTCAATCAGAATCATCCAGAATTTAGCAGAAATCACAAGATCAATTTATTTAGATTTATAACCAGTACACTGGTTATATGTTGAAGTCAAATCCAAATACACTGAATAAATAACTGAAGATATGACATGTTCCAATGCATCCATAGGAAGAAACATGGTATACACCTGACTTCAAGGAATTCAAGACGCAAAACTCTGATCATTCAATAATCAGTAAAATAAAACACATTTGGAAGATCATTTAGCATTCTATTACAAGTTTCAGTCTTTAATAACTGTATCTTATACATATGTGCACACATATACACATATGAATGACAGCTTTCACTCTAAATAGCCAAAAATGAAGTAACTGTCAAAATATTTTTGACTCAACCTTTGAGAGTGAAGAAGTCACCAGCACTCAAAGAAATTCCTGCCAGATATTAAGATGTGCTATATAATTATGAAAAAGATATAAAATTTCTTAGCTTAATGTGGGTTAACCTTGGTAGGCAGCCAAGCACCACAACAGCCACCCACTTCACTGCATCTCCTCCCCACCTGAGTGGAATGGGGGAAGAGGAAAGGAAGAAGAAAGGCAAGAAAACTTGTGGGTCAAGATAAAAATGGTGTAATGACCAAATTTCAAGAAGAGAGAAAGAAAACAAAACAGAAGTGAGGCAAATGCAATCACTCAACACCTCCCATTGGTAGACCACTGTTTAGCCAGTTCCCAAGCAAAAGATGACTAATCTCCCTAAACTCCTTTGACTCCTTTTCTTATTGCTGAGAATGATGCCATAATACAGCATGGAATATCCCTTGGGTCAGCTGGGGTCTGCTCACAGCTTCTTGTGCCCCCCAGTCTCCTCGCTGGTAGGACAGAATGACAAACAGAAAACGCCTTGACTCTCTGTGAGCACTGCTCAGTAATAGCTGCAGCATCTCTTGGGTTATCAACACTGTTTTGGTCACAATTCCAAACCATTGTCACAAACTAGCTACTATGAAGAAAATTAACACTATTGCAGCCAAAATGAGTACACATGACAATACTTTGGACATAAATCTGTTTACAGGAAAGCTTGAGATATTTAACAGCTCTTGCATAACTAACATTGAGGAAAAAAACAGTATGAGAAGCGAGGTACCACTTTGCTATTGTAGTAACAGATCAATGAATTTCAGGAAATGGATTGAATGAGATTTTATTTTCATTGCTAAGAGGTAATTATCTTCTGGCTTAACCTTCAACATAATTTCTGTTCTTATTCTTTCATTAAGTTTCACAGTCTCTCAGTGAAGAATTTTTATTGATGGTAATCTATAGCATTTCATCTTCATAGCTTTTAACCACAAAATTCCCAAATAAGGGCTATTCATAAAATCTACCATTACAGATTCAAATGGTTAACCCACTTTGAAAGCTCTAGTTTAAACAGGAGGTGAACAGTAGGTTGCCTAAACTTCAATTTTTCATCAAAGAATTCACACTGAAGAACACAACTTGAAATATTTTTACTTCCTAGGGGGTGAAATCTGTCATTCCACCCAGCTCACAATGCTCCAACAGTCACCTAACCTTTTCCTTGAAAACACAAAAAAAAAAAGCCCTAGGGTGATTAATCCCACCCTAGACACGTCTGTTTCTCTTCAGCAAGTGTAAAAGAAATCTAGCTAAGACACAGATATCTGTATTGCAGAAGGCTGAAGTTAGAGGAGATAGAATCTTAGCCTATAGATAAGAAATGATATCCTCCTTGCATTCAATCTTCCACCAGTCTACAGCACTGAATTTCAGTCTACTGTTTCACTGCTCTGAGAAGCTGGAGCACTCAAAGTGCATCCTACCACACTCTACCTGCTCTGTGCTGAGGCATGCTTTCTGCAGAAACTGGGCATTTAATCTCTGCACTTCTGCACGCAACTGGGGCTTCAGGTCTACACATTGCCAAAACCTATCATGTAAAGTGAGTAGACATCCAAGACCAGTAAGAGGACAAATCATTCAGTTTATATCAAAACTGAATATTTGCTATTGAAGAGTACAAGTTGCTGAGGTTCTCTATTACAGCCTTTCCTACGTTTAAATGGATTTTCCTTCTACTTCAATGTACACTCAATTTGCGGTCCTGATTTGGTATCTACATTTACAGACAACTCTCCAAACTGATGTTTATTAAGGTTGGGAAGGAAATGGATTTGTTCTGTGATATTGAATGAAATCTTGATAATATTCTTACTGCTTAATTATCTTTTTTTCAACATCTCTATTCACAGGCCCACTTAAAAACATGGATGTTTTGTTATGCGAATGAAGTGTACAATAAGCAAATGAGGAGGACTGAAGCTATGTCTGACTTCATACACCACTACGATTAATTGTCATTATCATTAAATAACTACGTCTAAGTAGTATTTTGAAATGGAGATATAAAACATAAAGGTATAATGTGATAGCTGTACAGCAACCTACTGTAACACAATATGGTGTTCATTTTTAATGAATTCAAGTCACTACAACTTAATAATTTCTGGTTCCAAATATGTATTTCTGATGTTGTTATGCAAGCACACTAACAACGAGATTTATTGAAAAGTTATCTTATGTTTATAAACTTTCACAAACCTGTCTCTTCCAGCTGCCTGCCTATCATATTCTCTCAAAAAGTGATGCATTAGGGTAACTGCAATGTGGTCATTCACTGACTGTTAAAATAAATTTGTCAGTAAAAGTTTAATCCGGTTATGGGTAGAAGCTTTTAATGGTTTGTCTATTTAATGGGCTCAGGCAGGCATAACAATTTTATATAAAACTATAATGTATACGATCTGCATAACAGCCTAAAGAAATGCTAGCTAGCCCAGTGAATGCATGCTGCCCTGTGTAAAACTGCATCGATGTAGCTTCAAGTCCTATTTTTGCCCCAAGGGAAAAAAAGAGGTCTTTCCCCTCATCTTAAGTCATAAACACAAACAAAATCACTGCATTACAGCTGGGTCCTTGCTTGGCTTTCTGCTCATACCCAGAGTTTGAAGTATGAACTACTGCTTGTTCAATGAAGACCAAATGCTCCATAGCTTTTGATTATACCAGTTCACAGTCTCTGCAAATCATCACAGAGTGAGACTCTAACACCTTTCTTCTGTGGACTATTTATGGCCTTTATCCCATCATGCCTTTATACTTTAGCAGTAGTTAAAGAATTAAAAAAACCCAAAAAAGTATAAA
>WYDI02024793.1:0-14139 GCA_009867235.2 Psittacus erithacus | reverse complement strand
CTCTGGGCAAGACATTCTAATGGGTTCCTAAAGTTCATTTCAATTCTTAATCAACCTGCAGCCAGCACCATGAGCTTAGTTCTCAGCTTCTTTTTCAGAAAAATCTACAAAATAAAGCAGAATAAAATAAACCCATTTTTATGCTGCATGTGTCAAAATATCTGAGTAATTACAATGTTTCTGGGTTTAGAAACGCATAATTCAAGTAGCATTTTCTGCATTATTTAGTATCTTTGCCTAGTCTTTTCTAGCTTAAAGCTGACCTTAAAAGGTCCCTTCCAACCCAACCTATTCTTGAATGGTTTGCAAAGATAAACTGTTTCATAGAGACGTCGTCTTAAAATATGAGATAAAATTAAATTATAATAGAAAGCTCAGGATATTATAAAGAAAAAAATACAAGCTTTTGCAGTGGACCATCCATCAGTAATTTTTTATTACACAATTTTCAATAGGGAAACAATATCAAGCCAATCCTGATGCATGTACTTTTTTGTAGTTACAGGACCAACAGCCATATTATTGTGGCCTTAAAAGCCAGTATCAGTCTAATGGTCTCATACTGACCCTTGCAATGTAGAGCACTGTATAGCTTTTCCTGCAGTTTAAAAAGAAAAAAAATAATCATATAAGTTTAATTCACTTCTTTTGATTTCCAGTATGTAAAACACACACAAATCTAAGAATGAAGCAATGACAGTAAAAACATCAGGTTTGTGGGGAGAATTTTTGAGATCCTTCTCTGTCAAACGCAGCAAAGATTTTTGCAGAATCCCCATCTCTCCACAAATGTGAACACATATCATCCACATAACAGCACTTTCTAAAGTCCTCTGTCCTTTCTGAAGCTGTCTGGTGTTCTCCACACTTCAACGACCTTCTTTATGATTCATTCCCTAATTAGTATGTATCTCAAATCTCACAGCGTACTTCAGAGAACCAAAGTTTCTGAAGCACAGTAAATGCTTGACATGAGCTTTCTCACAGGTAACAAAAATCCAGAAAAACATTAAATATGGATTATATTTTCTTAGAGCAAATCCTGCAACTTACATATTCCTGCACTGAGTCTTATCCAGCTGAAAAACAAAAACCAAAACAGAAAAAAAGCATTGTATCTTTTTCTTTCTACTTTAAATTAAAAAATACCTTCAGTATTATAATTTTAGACTGAAATAGAAAATTCCTGCGGAATAAACCTCCTGTTTGGTAACCACAGCTAACCAACCCTGTAGCAGCCAAAAGAAAATGTATCAGTAATGTTCATAAACACTGATATAGACAGAACAAAATGATTACTATTGAGTTCTCTATTGATTATTATATTACACAATGTGAATTCAAGTGTGACACAAAATATCTCGGAAAATATTTCATCTCCAAGTGTTTATGTCAATAGCTAGAAGAAAAATTCTTTTTCTTGACCTTTTACCACAAGCAAATCTTTCAGATATTAGATATTGATTTTGTGTATTTCAGAATATGAGTGATGTATCTCAAAGGCTGAAAGCCTAAATGAGTTGTGATTGAAGATGCTTTTTCTTGATAAACAAGGATTAGCCATAAAACCTTCAATAAAAAAAAAAATCACCTAAAGGAAAGAGTCCATCTGCAACAGCATACACAATGCAAGTTAAAGTGCATATGAAGATAAGGGAAAATTTATCAGATTCATATTGCATAGGTAGAACTGCTCATTTCACTTCTTCATTAACACAGTAATAAAAATGATGAGAAAAACCTTTTTACAGCATGCAAAGGGCTTATACTCTTTCACACTGGATGTCCAGTTTTTGTCTCACTGCATCAAAGGATCAATCCCGTTTCAAAAGGAAGCTTCATTTTAATGACATCACCTGATTTTATGTAACTGGAGTAAGGTTTAATTGTCCTACTGCTCTAGAAGTCTTTTGCAGCTATTGAACTACTCGGTCATATAGGTGGTACATGTCAAATAAATCCCTCTTTAATATCAGCAGAAATATGTTTTTTTACACTGAAAACTAATAAAAAAGGAAAGTCACATAACAAATACAACAGAAATTAATTAAACTTTTTTAAAAATAAAAATCAGGAAAC
The DNA here is from genome assembly GCA_009867235.2 of Psittacus erithacus. Taxonomy (NCBI): domain Eukaryota; kingdom Metazoa; phylum Chordata; class Aves; order Psittaciformes; family Psittacidae; genus Psittacus; species Psittacus erithacus. The sequence continues at coordinate 12,060 of WYDI02024793.1, read as the reverse complement.
TCATTTCCTATAGGGTCCCCTATAGGACCCTATAAGAGAGGAATGTAATTTTGTAATGTGTTCTGTTTCCAACCAAGCTAGATCTCTACAATCCTCTCTCCCCTTAGCTTCCAAGTCTGTTTTTCTCACTTTATCCATATTGACATAATTTTGACCCCCTCTCCTGCAGAAATCAAACTTTTTTTGTTTTTCCCTTCCGCAGGGACTAAATGAGTTTTGTAAAAAGTGGTTCTGAAATACTAGAGGAAAATTCGGGTCCCATGTTCCCCCCTGTGCCACAGACTTTGTTATGTCTGTACAATTGTCTCCTTTCTGGGTTTTCAGAATTCTAAAAGGGCTTGTCAAGAAGCTACCAATCTACTTTCTACAGATAGTTGGAACAGAGCATCATTTGGTACAGCTGACATTAAGGATATACTGAAAGCATATCCCCTAGTTAGCTATTCCCCCTGTTCCAAGCAGAATACCCTAGCATCCCTGGTGATCTCTCTTATCAGTTACACTGGATACCGATTTTCTGACAACTACCTACTGTTTCCTTTCTTAGTAAAATCTATCATTGTGTTTGAAAAGAAAAAAAAAGGGACTGTCCTATGAAATAGTGTTTTGCCTGACCTTTAGCCTCTAGCCAAGAGGAAAACAGAAGGGAAACAGAGTGAAGCCGCTAAGCCTTTGTTTAGTGCCTCCGGAATTAGTACTTCCACCCAACACCAGTGCAAATTCCAAAACAAATCAATGTGCACTGCTGGGGGAAAAGAAAGAAAAGGTATTTTAAAAGTCTGATTTTTTACAATCCAGGACATTATGCTCTTTCTTGGACAGTAAACTCACAACTGGCAGTTTCAATGAGGATCCAAAGAAAACACTTGCCAGATCTTTTCTTTCTTTGTGGACAATAAAAATGCATTGTGCCAGATAGCTCTATGACTGCAAATAATTTCTTCCCTGCCTCTGCTGGAAAGTGCTTCAATGCAAAGCTGTTGCCATTGGAAGCACAAAGATAAAATTAGGAGAAAGCATTGTCCTTTTCGGATAGCACAGAGCAATATCTGATTGAATCTTCTCATCTCAGCAAAGACTTTGCCTGTCTTGTCTACATTATCCAGTGACATTATAAAATGGTGGACAGGACACTTTTTCTCAAATTGAGTAGGAATCAGACAGGTGCAGCCCCAGCAGCAAAAATAATGAAACACAAACACCTACCACCTATCAGGGAAAAAAGGGAAAATCTTGACAAATACAGTATTCATCCCTGTCACACACAATCTTTCATTTTCCACAGCAATGCAGAAAATATGTCAGATTTAGCAACAATAACGATTAACTGAGCTGACTTGAGGGGAAAATAAAACACATACCATGCTACTGATTTTCAGAAACAAGCAATAACTAGTGCACATCACATAAGTACATTTGACTTTGAAATGCTTTTTACTCATCTTCTGAATTGCCTTGACCCCAGCATTTTTCGAGATTTGTGTAAAAGATTAAATTACTTTTTTCCTTAATTTTGGATAATGTCAAATTATTCACCACACCCTTAGGCAGGTTGTTCCTGTGGCTATGTTAACTAGGGACACAGATATGAATGTGCTCCTGGGTTTCATTCCAAGTATATCTGTTGCCATGTTATGATTGCCAGAACATTTTATGCCTGTTTTTTCTACTAGATTGAAAAGCCATCAACTACTAGATTATTATTCCCCTCACATGCGTTATCATTAACTAAATTTCATTTTAATTTGGATATGCAAATAAATTCAGTTTGTTAAATCTTTCACAAGTCAGTTATTGTGAATTCCAGGTGCTTCTTCTGAATCCTTCCTAATGACCTGTGATACTAGAGGGAAAGCAAAAATGTGAGCAGCGTTACCCTGTAAGGACAGAGGCTGTGACTGCCCGAGATCCACATGTAGCAAACCTTCTACAGCTTACACCATATAACTGTGCTGACTCAAGTCCAGCAATAGCATACAATTTTGTCAGTTACGTTTTCTACTCAGCTGTGTATTATTAAACACCGCAGCACACAGGTACAATGATTATTACTACCATAGTGTTATAGTCATGACAAATGCTCCCAAATCCTTGACTTCTCCCAACCTCCAGAGGTTTGAGACCCCACTCTTAGTCCATGAAATCCACACACACAGCACCAGGTCAGCTGTGTTTTGCCTGGCATGTCTAGGTGGCCCACAGAATGATGTTCACCTCAACATCGGTCCATTCTCAGGTGCTAGGATCATCAATGCTGCAGCATCTTTTCCAGGTCACACTTCTTAGTGTCAAAGTCATCTTTGTATCTCTTTGGAAAGTATGTGAGCTGGGCCCTTCTGTATTTCCCATTTTGTGCAGACAGACTGTTGTTCATCTCTGCTGAGAGTCACTTCCAAAACCAACCCAAAGATAAGCAGTCACTCTGTCCTTGTCCTGCAGCTATCCTAATGGGAAGTTACCTCTTAAAACCGACCCAGAGAGCATCAGACATTTCACCCTCACTCTGCTTGAACTGCAACATTATTTCATTGTTTATCCTACATCAATTCATTAAATGTGTTAATCATAAAGCAGCAATTCAGTTACTGCTTAATAGTTAAATACTAAGTCAGCAATTCAGTATGTCTTTCTATAGAAATGCTAAATATATTTATAGGTGGTTGACAACTGATTATGAACCCCAGCACAATGGTATCCTTCCCCACATCATGGGTCCATGACCCCTGCTGTGTTCAATTGTCATCTCACAATGACAAACCAATTTTAGGACTCTCACAGTCTGAAAGTCTCCAATGTCACTTCCACATGTCCTTACGCAAATACTCCCTGATAACACATTCACCTGCCTCCCTCCAGCATTACGTCTGGAATTCAAGTTCATCTACCTTTTATCACTAAGCAATTTGAAAATGTCTAAAAATCCTTGTCTATAGTCTTCCACCCTCCTAACTTTCACACTCCCAAATTGCGAAATTTACATGTTCTCATTAGGTACTTTGTAAAATACTCTATATGCAGAGGATGTAAATCAAGTGCTTTGGTGTTTGGCAGAGTGAACATTAAACATTCTTCAGTACTCCAATTATCATCACTTCAGTTTTACTGACAGTGTTAATCTGCGCTCACTGCAGTAATTTAACCAATGGTACGTGCTTTGGATTTTGCAGATATTTGACCTTTGAAAGTTCCACGATTTGACAGTGTAATGTGTGACCAAAAGCCAGGAGAACTGGCTCTCTGAAGTCCTAGTACCGCATCAGTCAGCCATGTGTGACTGACAACACTTCCACTACACTAGCTTCTTCTAACCTACAGCAGTTCATGGACATAGAAAATATTTCTGTCTGTAGAGCTGTCTATATTTTGAAATCCTACAAAAATCACTTTAGCTGCTATAATGTTCTTTGCAGCCAATGCCAGGTCAGCTTTTGCTTTTTCTCTTAGGCAGTCATAACTGCCTTGATAGTAATTTTTTCCTAGCTACTTCCAAGGTTTAGGGTACTTTGAGATATCGGTCATTTCATCACTGTCACTATCCTTTCACCCAACACAGAGCAGTTTTGTTTCTATTAACAAACCCAGATATAACAGAGGGTAGATTCTATTAGAGTTTAAAATCAGAATCACAGGATAATTTACATTTAACTGGACCATTGGAGGTCATCTGGTTCTAGCTCTTGCTAAACTTTATTTACAGCAGAGGAAGGAATTCAGCTTAGCTTTATTATTAATTGCATGAATACTTAGAATGTTGCATATTGCATGCCAGGTTTTGGCTTTGATAGTTGAAAGACTCTTTGAGGCTTTTAAATAAAAATCAAGTGATGATATTAATACTGTACGCTCCTACTTATCTAAATACATATTATTTTCCTTTATCTGTAGGAAACATTAACATACCATGACTGCAAAAGAGGTTCCATAATGTTTCCATAATGCCTATCTGCACATCATGCAGGGAAAGTGTCTAGCAATTAATACAGCAGTAAGATAAATGTTAACTTTTTCGAGGTCAATGCTGCTCAAGAACATTGGTCTAGATTAAATGTTTAGTTTAACGAGGGCTTAAACTGGCTCAAAAGAACAAACTCAAGCTGTATAGTTATAGAGATATAAAGATTTGAGTATTGCAAACAACACCCAGTTTTAATTTCTTTATTTCCATTATGGTTAAGCTGTTTCAGAGACTACATATCAGACTAGAAAATACTTCAGTTTAATCTTTGCTTTCTTCTGCATTCCTAAAGAAGTAAAATATATATATCACTCTCCCTATTTGTCCATCATCATTTGTCACCCCTCCATTCTTCCTGCAATAGCTATTCAAGTCACTGGACCATTTCAACCAAATTTAATGAGGTTAAGGTTTCACAAATTTAACTTTCAACTTTGTGGACTCTAGTGAGTGACTAAAGAGCTGTGAGCAATTAGTGCCCTGGCAAAGAGAGCAGGGAGAATTCAAATTTTAGCTGTTCTGCCCATTTTACTCATCAGCTAAAGGGCAATAATCAGATGATCAGTCAACCATGAGTAGCTCCAAAGCTGCCATGGCATGTGCTGTTCTTCGCCAGCCAAAAGCACAAAAAAAAAGGAGGCAGGGGACTAGTGAGAGACCAGACAGCTTTCTGAGGGAGGCTGCAGGAAATAAAACTGTGGTAACTAGGCATGAAAACTTATGGAAGGATTTTAAATTTTTCATTTTCTTTTTAGTTTTTTTTTTTAATAAATAAATATCAGAAATCTGGGTTTATTACGTGGAAAACCAAATCATACTAAAATGTCTCATCCACATATATATTTTCCCCCTGTTTCTTCCCACCCCACCCCCTGACATTTCAAGAAATCTAGGGGTTCAGTCACTATTATTAGGAAGTTTACATTGCAAAAATAATGATCAGATACCTTCACATGTAACTCTCAACAGCAATCAATTCCTGCAAGACTGCCGTTTTCATGTATCCTGGTCAGGGCTTTTTGTCTTGACCTTTTAAGAAAAGGTACCACTATTCTGATTGTGACACTTTTCCATTCCATCTTTCAACATCATGTGATACACAGTTGCTGCAACTACAGCAATATTTGTCTCCCTCCTCTACTGCACTGCCATAACAATCCTGGTGATCTTCTTGGTTTCCAAAAGAAACTATTTTTCACATGGCATTTGCAGAACATATGCTTAAGGCGGTTTGTGTTATCTGCAACCAGAACTATGGGTATATTGACCGGAAATATCAAGTAGAAAGAAACAGACCTTCAATGCAACATCCTCAGACAGATTTTGATTCTGATCTTACCTGCACAGTGCATGGCCAGACTACTCAACACAGTCACAAATATGGTGGGTGTCTCTGGCCAGCTGCCAGATGCCTACCCAGCCGCCCTTTCACTCTCCCTCCTCAACAGGACAAGGAAAGAAAGTATGAAAAGGCTTGTGGGTTGAGACAAAGACAAGGAGATCACTTACAGGTTACTGCCGGGGAAACCAACTCAATCCGGGGGAAATTTAAATAAATTTATTGCCAGTTAAGGGAAAGGTATATGATGAGAAACAAAGACAAAAACTAAAACGCCTTCTCCCACTCTTTTGCCCAAGCTCAACTGCACCCCACCATTCCCAGCTCTTCTAACTCCTGCTCGCTGGCTCCCTTTCTTCTTCAGACTTGGGGTACTTGGGACAAATAATTCCCATGTGATGACAGTAACAGTACCTTGCTGGTTGGTTTCCTATGTTTGTTAAAGGAAAAAAAAATACACTTCTCCAATTCATAGCTGTAAAAACTTTCTTACTATCATTTGTAGCTTTGCAAAGAACTGCAGAAAACAGAGAAGCAGAGTTTTCACCTGGCCACACTTACCACATACACTGCACACGCACATGGCTCACAAAGTGCAACGCAGCCCAGGAGAGTATTCAGAAATTATCTGTCTTCACTGTGAAAATATTGTGGAACCCTGAAGCAATTTCAAAGTACTATGCAAATGTCAACGTAGAGCATCAGGTTCATATTGTACCTCAAATACTAAGGAAGCTTTTGGAAAAGGTTTCAGTGTATTTCCTTTGCAACTTTTTTGATAGAAAGGTGTGTTATTTCAAAGCATTTGAATGCTGCACCATGGAAAAAAGATTTGAAGCAATAAGAATACGTATTAAAATCTCCTATTGTATACAGGCCACGCTACCTTAAGGATACAGTGCCTCTATCAATTATCCTTTTTTCTTTGCCTGCCCAGTCTCACACACATAATCATGCCTGAATTTTCTTATTTCACAGGAAATTACCTCCTATGACATTATCTCCTACAGAACTAAGTTAACATGGAAAGCACAGAAAGCCACATCTGAGCTCTCATTATTGAGTGTGCTAGCTATAAGCTCATTTATTTCACTTTTTTCAAAGGATATATTTGTTCTTTATAGATTTTCATGACTAATGAGAAAAATATCGATGATCATTCTACTGAGATGGTGATGACAGTAGAGTAATTTAGCAGCATATCTTGCTCTCTAGGAGATTGTGTGATTTTATAAAACAACATTTTGGAAGAAGCTTAGCCTCAGGGAAATTTAGCAAAAACATATAATAAAAATAGATGTAGTTTCAGCCAAGTTCATAGAAACATCATACAAGGGCTTTAATATCTTCTGAGTTTACCAATAGTCTAAAGAGAATGTAAATTACAAAGAAGTCGCATTTTTTTATACACACACACACACACACAAAGAAGGGCTATTGAAATGTACTGGAAATGAAGAGGTAATAAACAGACAAGTTTTCCACAAAAATAAATACAACAGAGAAATACATCTCATTTCCTGGAAACACTAATTGCCTGCTGCCTTAACAGCAGTTCTGTATATTGCTCTACACGTATCTTTCATTAAGGATGAGAATCCCTTAAAACCTACACCATAAGATTTATGGAATGATGTAGACTTTGACCGTGCATTTTAATTAACTCCTGGAGACATCTCATATACACAACATCTCCATCAGGATTTTGACTGCAGCCAGGTGAATCCATTATGTTCACACTGGTCTGAATTCATCCTAAACAAAAAAAAATTGTTTCATAAGCTGCACTGCTCCCATTAGTCTCCTTTTTCAGCTTCCAATACATACATCAAAGGTTATACCTAGTTTTAAAAAACAATTATTGTAAATATCTTGCACATAAGAGGTACAGATTACTGTCTCTGCGTAGTGCTGGGAAAATGTAATAGTATATTATTTTTACTCAATTCGTATACTGTTTTAATGGAATATTCCACAGCATATAGTTCAGCCACATCTTTCAGCAGACACAACTAACCACTGTAACCACATATAAACATTATCCACACAAACAGTTGAATTCTGCACAGTTCTTAATATCATGCAGCTCATTGTAGCAGGAGCAATGCGTATTTCTAGAACACCTACTAGCCTCTTTTTTTCTCATTAAGGTAGCTCTGAACAGCTGAGGCTCAAGCTTGGCCTGTGAGCATGCTAATAAGTATGTGATTCGCTTTATAGACCTTCAGCTATTAAGACAGAAATTCACCGTGCAAATACTTTAAAATAGTTAAGGCTTAAAAAAAAGTAAATCTCATTTTCTTTTCCATTAAATCTTCAATTTCAATAATACTAACAAACTGAAAGATGTCCAATTAGTGGCAAAAAATAAACATGAGATATTAGAAGTTTCTATTTCCATCAGAATATTGATTAAGCGCTATCCACATTTAAAATTACATATTTAAGCTTTCAGGACTACTTGTCATGGCTCCATTTTGTCATGAATGGGCTTTTTTCCATTAATGTATCCCACATTAGGCATCTTCCCTAGCTACCTGCCTTGCTATAATGCATTGCTGAACTAAGCTATGTACATTTCGAACATATAAAAAGCCAATCAACAAAAGCAAACCACAAAAGAAAAGTGTGAAAAAAGATCATAAATTGCTAAGTACATTTCTTTATTTAAGAAGTAATTCTCCTTCATAATACTCCACTCATAAAAACAGAATTTAACACACTACTACTGACACTCTTAATGGATAAGGATAAAAATGTTATATCCAAAGCATTCCTTTTACTGTGACTGAGGTTTATGGAGAAATAAAAAGTGTAATAATCTCTTCCATTAACTCTTTTCTGGATCCTTTTTTAAACACTGATGAAAATGAAAACTATATCTCTAGTGACCAAAGTCACATTGCACTACAGTTCTGCAACTGAAGAAAGACATTGCACAAGATGTAGAATACCATGACTAAAAGAAGAATGAGTTTGCTACATGCATAGCTTGGGGTAACTGCCTGAAAACAGGAGATACATGGTTATCTGAGCATCAGGCAACAGGCATCAGTAATAAGGTACAAAACATTACCCTAAAGGGAATGATCAAAACATCATTATTCAGGAATGGTGTAATTCATTGTGACATCTGTGGTAAAATTACGTTACCATGGTAGAATATACACTAGATTTGATTTAGTACCTTCAAATGCATTTCCCATAAGAGAGGTTCAAAGGCTCAAAGAGGCAATTTTGCTTTGTGCTGTCAGGGTCTCTTTCTTTTTGAGTAACCGGAGTAATTGTGAGAATGTTTCCCTTCATTGAGTTCTGCTGTATTTTCTTAGAAAACCAAAGTGCCAGCAACAAATACAGTGGCATATCGTAACAGTGTTTTTATCTGCATTGTCCTGTTTTCTGCTCTTGTCCTTTTGTTTTCCATTTTATTATCCACATGCTCTCACCAAACAAAATGATCCATCAGCACAGTTTTCAACTGCTGAAATGACACTGAGAGTTACCTAACATGAAATCAGTATAATCCATTTGTTTGTTACCTCCTTGTCTTGCCTGCAGCGCAGTTAGACAGACTAAGTTTTACATTGAAATTAAAATAAAAATCACCCGTTAAAGATGTTAAATTATGGGATGGCAGCTGACAAGAGAAGTCATTAAATGCTACCTGTGCTGTATTATTCAATCTTAGCCTTCATTCAAACAATTCTACAGTAAAACTTACAATTCTTTCTTCACCACAAATCCAGGTGACATTCATGGGACAAGATCACTGTCACACTGGGAACAGAATGGAAACACTGGCTTCATTTGTGTGTTGCTGGCTTCTGTTTTGCCCTGCACTGTGACCTGCTGCCTATTCACCCAGACCACAGGGCTGTTGCCTGTCTAATAGAAAGAAGCCATGAGTAAGAACTCTCAGATTTTGGAATGATGCAAACACCGTTCACACTGATACAGCCCTGGGCAACATGGTCTAGTGTGAGGTGTTCCTGTCCATGGCAGGGGGGCTGAAACTAGATGATCTTAAGGTCCTTTCCAATCCAATCCATTCAATGATTCTACAATAGACTGAAAAAAGAAATTCTGTAAAACCAGGCAGCTCTCCAGCTTAGCCACAGCCTGTAACCAGGACATTCGACCATCCCTCCCGGTGAGAGAACAAAAAAAATGTCATCATGAGTTTGCTAAAACTTTATGCAAACTGTCACAAACAGCAGAAGTTGTCCATAAGCATAATCTTCTTCAAAAAGGCAGTCATGTTGCATTAAACTGTTTTACTGCTTTCAGGTCCATTTCAACAATGGATAAATCAGCTGATCATGAAATTACAAAAGAAAATTCCTATTTTGACATCTACTGGCAGAATATATCAGGAAAGCAGTCAGTTAGCTAATGGAGATAGTCTCAAGCAGTACAAAGAAAGAGTCAGAATATTGCCAACTATAACTGGCGTAAACCCAATAGTTGCCTTTGTGCTAACCTTTAAACATGCACTTCTGAGGCAGAGCTGGTATTGAGCAGTCTCTGAGACCTTCATAGTGCAGGAACAGCAACAGAAGCCTCAGTCAGAGGTGCTAAACAAACAGCTTTATGTAGTTCACCATCAATCTTTGCAAGCTGTAAAAATTGAGCAATAAATGTGCTTCTAAAATATGCATACTTCACGCAAGTGAAGAGTACATACTTCTGAACAATGTAGAATAGGATATGGGAAATGAAAGCTCAGGTTCATATATATTCAATAAGCCTGTCAGATAGTGCATTGCTGTTCCCCTTTCAGTAATTAGTGTCCTATAGGCATCTGTTTCACTGCAAAACAAAATTCATAAACCATGAAAAGATTAAATGTAATTATCATTATTTAAATTTCTGGGGCAAGGCCTTTTCATAAATAATTATGTCACAATGTAGAGCTGATAGGTTTATACAGTTGCCCTATCATTCATAATAATGAGTAGGATAATAAGCCACAAGCCAAACTTCCACATGCTCATTATATAGTAAAGGCTAATTAGGATTTTAACCAGAAATGCCACTAAGAATCATGCTTACTGAGGTAATTAAAGCACTGATGACAGAGGCATACATTGTCTTCAAAATCTACAAACAACACAATGCTGACAAATTTCCCTTATATAAAACCATATGGTCCTCCAATAAAGTTAGAAGAACTTACTTAAGCCTGTCAGGCCTTCAGATTAAGTCAATTCCATCTACACACCTGGCATCAAGAAACAGCCTGATTCTCTTTTCACCTTGTTCTCAAATAGATTAACCTTGCGCAATTCAAGGTAACACCTTCAGTATAAAAACACTGTAACCAAGACCTCTGCCAATGTAACAAAAAGCCATCTCAACATCAAAGTCAGAAAGACTTTCCCCTCAACAGAAAGAGGTTAATGAATTGAGATTCATCGACGAGACGCTGACTCAGAGCAACCAATGGCATCAATTCCCATCTGCTCATTAAATTTTCAGAAGGAAGAACTTCACATGGAATGGCCTCTTCTTGCGCTTTACACTTTGAAGGAGCTGTCTGCAAGGACTTGAAAGCCTATCTTTCCATATTTCCCTTTGAAAAATTACTTTTTGTTCTGGCACCCTTAGAAACAATACATAAACTCGGTGACCAGATGGTGTGTTGAGAATATTATTTACCGTACGGACAAAATGGTATCAGTTTCCCATTTCTTCATCTTCCTTTGTTCACCGGCTGACTCCCATCTTCTTCAAGATAAAGGCTATATAACATGTCTCCTCTTCTACTTCTTATTCCATATAAAATGTAGGCAATGCCTGTAGCTCATGGGTACTGCTCCTATGCAAACAATGTGCATGAATAATGGTACAGTCATGACTGAGGTTAAATATCTTTGTAAACTTTCAGAATATTTTGCTGATTTATGAAGACAAATATTTATACCCATGTTAAAGAACAAAAAGAGAGAATTGTTATAGCGTATAATGGTCTTCAAGGATAAGTAATAGCTTAGAAAACTATACCCAAGAACTGCAATAAAATATTCCTACTTTCAGTTTAACCTGAAGGAACTGTTTGTTAAGAACCAAAATGCTTATCAAGAAAAAGTCTATCCCAAAAGTACTGTTCTAGAATTAAAATAATTCTGCTTATTTTGCTGCCAATCTTAAAAGCAGAAGACACTTACTGAGAAATAGAACAGAAAAAAATATTTAACAGCTCTTTTGGGAGGCAAATTCCCCATTATAGCAATATTTTCAATAGATATAGTGAGTAGACTGAGAGTTCTATAGAAAAGAATGTTTGATGTGACAAAAGGATATCATTGAAGGCTTTCTGAGGTTTTTCAAGTTTCAGCTTTACTTCTCCTTCAGGATGATTTGGCCAATTTTGTTGAAATGCATTCAGCACTCAAAAATCTACTTTAACACTAAAACAACAGAAACATATACTGACCAAAAAAATGGAAAAAATCAAGAGAGAAACCTGAATCTCTGCCTGGTTGAGAATGCAGGAGGTCTTCAAGCAAGAGACAGAAGTAAGGAAGGGACAGTAAACTGTAAATGTCTGTTTCTAAACATCTGCCCTGGGTTCAGCAGTAGCAGTCATTTTTCTCCTTCTTAGTAGCTGATGCCGTGCTGTGTTTTTGACTTTCAGCCTGGGAACAGCGCTGATAACACCGATGTTTTCAGTTGCTGCTCAGTAATGATTACTCTGACCAAGGACTTTCTGAGTCTCATGCTCTGCCAGGGAGGAGGGGAAGCCGGGAGGAAGCAGAGACAGGAC
>WYDI02024791.1:15000-32466 GCA_009867235.2 Psittacus erithacus | reverse complement strand
ACCTTAGTTACTGGACTGTTCTTATCTCAACCCGTGGGAGTTACATTCTTTCGATTCTCCTCCCCATCCCTCCGGCACTGAGGGGGGAAATGAGCAGGCTACATGCTTTTCTAATTTACAACTAAGCTTAAACCACGACAGAAACAAAGACAAGTGTGAGTGCAAGCTTCTAGTAAACCACATCCAAGTTAATTGAGGATACTATGATGAACAAAGACATCTGATTTATCTGATTTGAAATCATGAAATTAGAAACAATACAAATAGTTTTGTTTTGGAAACAAAAAAGCCACTTAAATTCTCACTATTTTAATATGGATATTGACATTATTATACAAAAACTTAAGCTAACAATCTTTTAAAGTATGTAGCAGCTAGAAATTTTACACTGAAAAAATGAAGTTTTACATTAAGCATTTGTGAGGAGCACTCTATACTCTTTGTTCCTCTATTCAAAACAGATTTTGCAAATTTACTTGTGCTCTTCGTGCTAATGGAAATGTCTCTTTTTCCTTAACAGATTCCATTTGTTTTCAGTGGTTCCGGACTTAGTATACAGTTTGTAAATTAGAACTTAAATGATAACAATGGCCTTACCCTTAAGGACTCCTGGAATGAGGAGGCCTGGTACTGTGCATATTTAGCAATTGTTGTATGTGATCTACTGCTTTCACAACGCCAGATTTTCTTTGTTCCAGTGGGGTCCCAGTTTTCATCTGCTGGCTGCAGTAGCTGTGTTCTTACTTCTACTATATGTTCGTTATTTGCTTCTACCAATGTCTTTGTAGAGAAGAGTCCTAGGTCTAATAAATAGGAAATAATAAATGACAGTTAAAACATAACAGAAGAAAGAAAATTAATACTTTAAGTTATCAAAAGGTTTAAATCATCCCAGCCTTCATAACACAGCCTACCCGTAGGTTAATAATTAACACTCACTGTTTATACTCAAAAAGCTTTTCTGCACACAACAGTTGAAGCTTAGAAAAAAACCCGGCAGCTACTGTATCAACTATATTTCAAGAAACATCTGACATGCCTTGCGGTAAACAAATCTGCAAAATAACTTTTAAATCTATTACCAATAAAATATATTTTAGACCTGAGTTTTATGAATGCACTTCCATCAGAAAACACATTTCCTACCAGCAGTGATAATTCCTCTATCTCAGAGTTCAAAACATGGTACACAGTCAGATTATAGATCATTGAATCTAAGCACAAAGACGTGTAGTCATAGCTTTCAATGGAAAGAAAGGCTATATGCAAACTTCCACATCCACAGCTGAGCTCCAACCTGTGCTCAACAAAATCTGCGAGATTTTGGGGGCTTTTGAGATGATCAAGATTAGAAACAGCAGCAAACTAAGAAATGACACACTACCTTAATTACTTCGAATACACAAGTAATACATTATTACAAAAATAAAACATCCACTTTAAAGACATGAGACTTCCTTTGAAAAAATTCCCTTTTTTTCTGAAGTAAAAAACCCATAAAAACTAAACTTACCTAATTTAAGCGCTCCAGCAAGGCCACGTATTACAGTAACAGGGTTGTTTGGATTTGTACAAAATTGATGTAAAGGTGGAAAGAAAGCATCTCGTTTATTTTCCAACTGTAAAATCGCAATAGAATATTAGATGTCAGATGAATTTAGACTCCTTATTTATAAAATAAGGAAAACAGAAAAAAGAAAAACAACAGGAAAAAGACAAGAATGTTCTCAGTTTTCCTGCATTTGTAGGGAATGAACAACTACATCATACAACCCTTTCCATGTTAAAAGCTGGGTTCACTCCTGAAATTAATATGTTGTTACAATTTATTTCTTGGCATGAATTATTCCCACATTACTTTGGCTTTTGCAACTTAGGTTTCCTGCAGTTTTTTTCTTTATCTTACCGTATTCTTGGACATTCCCTAAACCTACAGAATTCTTTGAAAAGCAAGATAATATCCTTTCTTCTAAGAAGTCAAAAAAACTAATTCTAAAGATAATGCACACAAGAAGCAGTATAATTAAAAAGACTACTTTTACAGTGTATCTCATGTTAAACAGAAAGGTTGCTTTGATTTTCTTATGCCTCTGCGCACAACTGCTTCCAATTTCATCTAGCTCTCATCTCAGGTAGACTGCTTGTGTAGTATCAAACCAAAGTGCCGACTGCTTCTGGTCCTCAGTTTGAGCTGACCAACTAACTTGAGGTTTTCTTGCTGGCATTACAGACATACTGTAATTTATTCTTCTGTTTTCAAGAAAGTTGACATCTGTTACTAAGGAAGTTAGCTCAAACTCTTAATGAAGATATCATGAATCGTTAATTTTAGAACAGAAGTTTTAATCCTTGCATAAGAAAACACTATGCAGCTAAACGCTGCCTTTCCCTAATTATGTTCTGTTCTTAATATCACCCCAACTTTTTTTTTTTTTACTATATTTTGAAGGAAATCATTAGGAGAGTATAATTACTTGCTCATTTATACCTGAAGTGTCACTTGCAATAAACGTACATATGCATTTGAAACATTGGGCGTTGTATCTAATGACTTCTTTTGCTTATTCTGCTAATATTTTGAGTATTAAAAAACCCTCAAAAATTTCTGAAGCTGTTTTCCAGATACGTGTTTTTTCAGGTATGTAATTCAGATATCCAAATCCTTACAAAACACAGTCAGCAATGTACTTCTACCATGAGATTTACTTACATAAATACTAGGCGTAGGTGGATTCAGCTTGTCCTTTGGCAAGGGAGGGTACGGTGGAGGTGGTGGTCGTGGAGGTGGGCATTTATCCAATAGAATACTACTGTTAGATAAGCCATTTTTACCCAGATTCCTAAAAGGAAAAAAGAGCTGCCTCTGTCAATTCTCGACAAATAAAATGAATACATATTAGTGTAATTTCTTCTGCAAAATACTGATGTATAAGAAGAAGATGTAATTCAAGATGCAAATAAAGCTCATATATTTTAATCAAGAATTCCCAGTGTATAATTTGATATTATTCAAAATAATTCCCACTCTCCTGCCAAATCTGCAACATCACCACTATGAGTTAAAAATACAGTCATTTTAAATATAAGCAAGTATGACTCATTCGACAAAACTTAACAGAAAAAAGCAGTTTTCAAGGAGGAACAGCAAAGAACCTTTCTAGGTCAGCACTGGCTGGTGGGTATCAATTCACAGCAGCTGAGATAACACAGTCTGGTAATGCTGTGCGCAGCACTGTGGCAGAGCACAGTCAGAAAATGACAATGCTTCAGCTAAAAAAATGCTGAGTCACAAAACCAACTACAACTACACTAATGACACTAAATTGAACAACCACCTACCCCCCTCCTCTTGACTTAACATTTCAAAGCCAGGAGGAGCCACTGCTGCATAATCCATTTGTCTGAGCAACGGAGGAAAGGACCTAGTCTGAACAGGCTGCTGTGTCAACACCCATACGCATGCCTGAATGAGAACCTTGCCTGTTGTATTTGCAGCCTTTCTATGGGGATTTCCAGATGTGGATAGCCCACCATATGTGTTAACTTTCCTATAATGACCAACCTGAAAAAAATCTACATTTTGAGCTTAGTCTATATTCAATATCCAGCCGCTGCCACCAGGGAAGTATGTATTAACAAAGCCATCCCTCAAATTTTTGTTAAAAATGATTCAGCTACTCCAAAATTCTTCCCGCTAAATGCTGTTCAAATCCTTCCAGCCTCACTTGATTCACCAGCTGCTGTTCCCTCATCTCAACATCCCACAAAATGGGATATTTCTAATGCATAATGTAGTCATGTATCTTTGTAAAACCCACTGGTTACAGAAAAGCTGTTCTGGTAACAACAGTCTTCACCAGAAAACACGTCTGGCTTACATTAGATGAAACTCTCAGCTTGTTTCAAACAGAGAAACTGTGATACAGGCACTGAGGAACACTGGAGAGCTGGATGCTGGCATGTGAGACCACTGCTTCAAATCAAGCTACCACCAGCCACGAGTAAGATGGACTTGGGGTGTGAGATTAGATGAGACTGACCGACACTTTAAAGAAAATGAGCAACCACTTCATGTACCTCAAGCTGCAGCAAAGATGAGCATCCTGAGAAACCGGTGCTTATCACAACAAACAAATCAGTCATTCAGTTCAGAACTTACACCAGCTTTCTAACTCATACATTGCTCTCCCCTGACAGAAGATCACAGCAGTACAGACAGAGACATATTTAACAACTGTCTCCAAAGCACGCCTGTCAAAATCCTGAACACAGCTTATTCCCTGTGCTAGGTTAAGTCTAACGCTAGAAGAGACTGCAACTTCAAAGAAACTGAGAAAACAATTCAGAAGTTTTGCTTAGGCATCACCCAACTTGGCAAAAAATTCACTGACCAATGCTTCACATTTGATGTTATTCTTGCAAAGACCCTATTGTCCCAACCAGAAAAAACCCCAAACAAACAAAACAACAAACAAAAAACCCATACAGAATAAAAAAAACATGGGGGGGGGGTGGCACAAATCCCCCCCCCCATGAACACCATGAAATAAAATCACCATCAGCAAAAGAAATTTATTGACCACAGTTGCACAAATTCAGACCATCTATACACAGTGAAACTATAATCTGCGTAAGAGGTATTAGAAAAAACTAATCTTTGCATTACCAAACTGAGAAATAAAATCAAGAAAAGCAAATGTAAAGTATTAAAAATCAAAGAGAACTTTGACTAAATTCAGTCTGCATTGATAAACAGTTCTCCGAGCCAAGAAAGACGAGACAGACTGAACCTGAAAAAAAAGGGACATTGCTCAGAATTAGCATGACTTAAGCTACTGCAGTCACAAGAAGAAAATCACCACAGCAAAAGCCCTGCAAAGCCAAAGTATGAGGGGTCTTCATGGAAGGAGAACTACAGAGGAAGGAGAAACTCCTGTACGCTTAGAGAAACAGGACTCAAAAAACAAAGCAGATGGAGAAGCAAGCAGACAGTAGAGAGGAAAAGATCAGATGAATAAAGATATCTCAAACCTAGCACTTGAAGCTGATACTACCAAATGTATGCCACAGCTTCCTATTAAAGTTACTAAAACCCTGTGTGGAAATTTTGAGAGGGGAAAGGGGCCAAAGAAAAGCAAAGCTGAGAAAAACGCTCCTAATTCAAGTGGCACAGGAAACAGATGGGCAGAGTATTTAAAGTTGCCTTTAACGGACCAGTTTCACTCTTTTTTTTTTTTCTACTAAGAATCAGAATGACTTACTATTAATAACAGTGCGGGAGAGAGATTAAAAAATAACGCTGTAATTAATAGTGTGCAAAACAGAACAGAAATTAGAAAAAAAGGCCTCACCACAGAAGTACTAAAAAGATTTGGTACTGGCACCTGAAATGGTGTGAATGTCCACGGCCAGCTGCTCACTTCTGGAAATACAGAACTACAGCCAGTGCAAGGAAAGGGGAAGATCCTTCTGGACCACAGCAACCACGAGGAAAATCTCACATATCTCTGTTTCATGAGTGTATTTTTTTTTGTGAGAGGATTTCATACTGGCTGAAAGGGGCAACAGATGCAACGCTCAAGAAAAAAAAGCTTGAATTAAGTCCCCAAATGAAACCGGATGCCCAGTAACCTACAATGCCATGATGGAGGAATGAAGAGAACAGACTTCATTCATTTAAACTGACTTCCCAGAGGGAACTGGCTTTTCACAGACTGCACAAGCAGAACATCCTTTACAACCTGCAGAGTGAGAAAAGAAGGCAGGAGCAGCTGTCAGCCTCAGAAAGGAAAGGACGGGGTGCACACTGATGTGCAACATTGTCCTGAGCCAAAGCTGCAGCTCTCTATCCACTGCAGTCTGCTCCATGGGTAAAAGCAACAAGTCATGAAACTACCCTGAGGGCCAAACTCAAACTGCCATCTGTGCTTATAAGCAACTACAGATAAAACAGGTGCCTTGATTTCATGTAACTATGAGAGAGCTCTTTGAATAATCAATTATCAGATTCATTAAAATACACCTTTATTTTTCCATTTTACTGCTTTGTAGGATACATTCCAACAACCTGCTCAAAACAGTTTACTGCCTTCAGTCTTAGAGAGTAACTTCTCCTCTGGCTGTACCAAACCAAGAGAAGCAGAGGTGTGCCCCATTTTGCTCTGCAGTAAGATCTGTCCTCTTCATTATAGAGCACTTACTCCCCAGTCTGTGCTTTTATCAAATATATTAACACAAGTAATTTAATGTTACCAAGGGATTTCTTGACAAATGGAGACCAATGGCTTAGCCTGAGATGATTCCTTCATCAGCCTACCACACGCCTCTTGAGTTTACTATTTTCACTGCATGGACAACCCAATACCTTACTCTGCAGCTGGGACATCCCCATGGGAAGATGGACTCCAGCTGCTCCAGCCTTACAGACTCCCTTGTCAGGAGTCCTGCAGCACTATCAAAACCTAAGTAAGAAAGACTAAAATCTGATTCCAAGGCAATATTACTGAAACATTTACAATTACATGAAACTCTTCAGGTATTTGCTATGTACTTCATAGGTAGTGCGCTGACACCGCACCATCACAGTTGACTAAAGAAAGACACCATGCAAGTTTAAAGCCAACTGTGTTACACAGCTGTATTAATTTTAACTCTATCACACAAACTCTCAACCACATCAAGAATATTAATGTTAACATGATAAAACTTATGTTCTGAGAACCAGGAATCATTATCCTTAATTACTATCCTTTACATTTATTAAATTAGTTACCTCAATAATTCTATTATTTTGCTTAAGCCTGATGTCACTGAGAGGATTAAATCTATTTCTCAGAAAGCAGTTCCATAGTGCTTTTCAAGTTCTCTGGAACTTTACCTGTTTTCCAAGAACTATAAAAAAGAAATAACCTGTATGAACAATAAACAGCAATTCTCTGGCCTGCTCTTTCAGAGCTCATGGATATGTGTTTTTCAGGCCTCTGACTTAAAAATGCCAAATTTAAGTAAAACTACTGTATAACTTTCTCCTTGACAATTGTGAAAACTAAAAGCGTGTTATCATACATCCCATGATGTAAACTCTGCATCTGCCTTTTTCCCAAGCACAGAACAAAAATATTTACTGAACTGTCTTGCCCCTATCCACTATTCTGATAGCTCTGTGCAGTTATAACACATTACTGGGTTTTGTGTTTTTAATTTTTCATTCTTGGCTACAGTTTTCCTCTTCCAAACTTCATTTCTGAGTTTTTTACAACTTTTTGCTTTGGAACTTTAAAAAAATATTTGCCCTTTTTGTTTTTAATTGAAAGACTTGACTTTTTGATAATAACGAAAACTTCCTAAACAATTTGCAGTTATCTGTACATTTGGATTTTAGGCATACTTTACTGGCCCAAACAAAAGTTACAATCATCTGCACTTAAGCAGTCATTTTTGTTGTGAAGTCAGTCTGTTTAAGAGATTGAGGATTATCTCCGTGAGAATTAACAAGCTTTTTACTGCTCAAGAGATTACAGTTATGCTGAAAAACAAACTTAATACCGTCTCTTCCCGAATAAAAATCACATTAACATGAATATAAGGAACCGTGGATTTATGCGACACTCTAACTCAAATCTATCAGAATTAAATAACCTATGAAGAAGAATGAACAAAACATTTTAAAAATGTGCCTGCATTAGAAATCAGTTGAAGTACTGGGATGCACAGTACATACACGACCCAGTTCTGATTCAAAACACAAATTCCTAGGCCTTAACAATTAGTGGATACTATTAACTCCTTTCATACTGCAAGTTATTACAAAACCACAGAAAAACGTCTGTCAACACCTATCACCCTGGAAAGGCGGTGGTTACTCTCGATGCCCCAGTGAGGCTCTGAGGCTTACCTCCCCAAGCTCCTTCTATAGCCAGTAGAGAGAGAGAGAGATGAGCTCTCAAACAGGAATATAAAGAAGTCAAGTTAAGCTTACATTATGCCTAATTGCAAGTAATGCCAAATAATTATACAACCTGTTTATAACGCAGTTCTCTACCCCAGCCTTTCAGAACCACGTACTAGCTGGCAGTACTCCCAGGGATCTTTCTTTTTAAACCTACAGAAAATCCTACAATAGAATTGTGGATTTCCTCATTATGCAAATGTATTTCTAATAATTTTTGAATTCTGTTCTGGTTTTGACCTCAATAATACAGGCTGGCAGTGAATTTCATAGGTTAATTATATGTTATGTAAGTAGTAATGTTCCCTTTCTCCTTTTGCTAATGACTTTTACATATTTCCATTCTATTTCATTTGCTAATCACCTTGTTCTTAGGCTGTAAGACAAACAGAATCACATTAATGACTTATGTAAGAAAAGCATTATAACAACTGGCACCAAACTTTCTCATATGCTTGTCTTCCCCCTGAACTAAAAATCTTTCCTATGGTTTTGTTTTTTTACTTCCAGATAATTCTGCCTCCTATCTGCAGGTTTTTGTATTTGCCTTTTGAAAGAAAATAGAATGTCTTACTCTAAGCAGGGCTTAGCTCATGACATCACAGTATTTCAGATTTTTTTCTTAAAACTTTTGCTATGGTGAAGTTGACTTCCCAGAAGTAATGTGCCTTTAGAGCAACTGAGCAATTTTTCCTTCAAGCCAAAAAAGTCCTTTGCTTACAGACAAAGAAACCTCCCTATAAAACAAGAACTGCTTTTGTTGTTTTTGTTTTTAAGAACAAAACACAAACTTAATCCAGCTCCTTTCTCCACAAAGTACTTCCCCTTAAATAGATTTAGGCTCTTTGCCTTTGGACTGCACAGTTCCCAAACCAGTGATTCACTAATTGACTTCCAAAAGCTGGCTTAATTGCCAGGGAGCAGCACCTTCAGGAAGATCACCCCAAGCTTGCTTCTACTCCAGGCTTCAACACAGAGGTCACCCAGCAAGGAGATGACTGCACACTGTAGCCCCTACATTGCTTTTCCCACTCCTCCTGAAGCTTATTTCCTATACCTGTGCACATGCTGGCCATTTGTCAGATCCTTTTCCAGACTGTTTAACCTGGACCATTTTCTGTTTGCTGTCCTATACTCTTTTCTTACAAAGTTCCTTGAAGGCCAGCTAATCTCTCCTCCGATCCTATCACTTTATTTTCTCAATGAATTGCTCTCTACTCTCCTTCATTTTTCCACACCAAGCAAACGGAACTATAAAAAGGCATGGCAGCCCCTTTTAATATGCATTACCATCAAGCCTACACCTCTTATTTGCCTTCCCAGTTAAGCTGGGAATATTACCAATATTTTATTGCTAAAGCTTTGAAGTTCAGAAATGAGTTTTCAAATTAGTCTTTCCATATGCCACCATAAAAATGTCAACAGCAACTCTGAGCTGATATGAAGTTGCCCAGTTATCCATCTCGGTTCTTTAGAATTCTTTGAGAATCTCTTGTACGGACTTAGTCATTATCAAACAAAAGTGTAGTATGAAGCTTTGCCTGCCCTTTCAAGGCTGAGGACAGCCTTTAATAAATAATGATAAAAAAATATCAACTGAGCTATTCCTTATATCTTTTATGAGAAACAAAACAAGTCAGTTCAGGAACCTATCTACACTGCTTAAAGGAAGGACCTGACCTGTCGGTTACAGAAAGGACAAGTGGTGGACCCTTTTAACTGAGACGGATACTGCATTTTTAACATCACTCCTCCAGGATGTTAATGAGAAGCACCAGTTGAAACACAGACCTAGAAATCTGCTGGTTTCACTTCAGCAGAAATAAACAGTTCGAGTGTTAAGTCTTGTGATGATGTTTCATTCTCGTTTACTTCTGAAAGGATTGCTCACAAGGAAAAGATACTCACAGTTCTAAGAGTAAAGAAAAGAGCTTTTGAAACGAGTCTTTTTAAGGAGACCTGATACACAACTAGACAAAGCAGCACACTTTTTTTTCCCATGCATTCACAATTGGCTTTTCTAACAACAAACTCAGAGCAGTTATTCCCAGCACATTTTCTTCTTCAATCAGTTTTCATTTATGCTCAAGAATTATATTATTTTTTTAATTACCTTAACAGGGGATTTTCTCGAGAAATCTAAGGAAGGATTATTAATTTAATAGTACACTCTCATATCTGTTATTTTGCTTAGAGGCTTAAAGGAATTGAGCTTATTATGGAGACTGTTTACCCAACATAGTAATTTAGTTGTTTTATAACCACCTTAAAATTTACTGTTGCAATCAGTTTCATTGGCAGGACAGACTAACCAAATCACACTTACATTTTTCAGAATCACCTCCTCACTTCTCTCTCATCCATACACTCCAACAGCAGTTTAACAAAATGAGCATGTTTGTTACCCTGTTTGTTCTCCAGAACAGCATCGTAATGAGATTTGCATATTTTAGTCAATTGCTCAGCTACTGCATTTCTAAATTCCTTGTAGCTTTTCAATGAACATTGTCTAGCTCTTCAAGGGAAGCTCCTTGCAGAAGTATCAACTGCTATGCCAGCACCTTCTGTTTGACCCCTTCTCAGCCTCCTAAGCAACCTCATTTCACTGCATGAATACAACAGGTCTCTGTTAAATATTTCCTTAACATTCGCACCCAGGAAGATGGATATAAAGAAACTTTTCAGTCTCTGCAATGATCCTGCCTGACTTTAGTGCTTACTCTAGTCTCTAACAAAACAAAACATTTAACTAAGTATTTTTCCACAGACCAGACAACCTATTCACATATAACAACAACAACAACAAAAAAAAAATGGAGTTTTCTGTTTGGCATGTATTCTGCATCTTATGATACAAAGCATCTCCATTCACCTCATGCCTTCACTTGAGTAGCTTTTATTAAGGTGACACTTGTTTACGTAATGCAAAATTACAATCTCCCAGCATTTATTTTTGCCTGACTACTTCCATTTTTGCTTTACAGTAATGTGTGATTTCTGAACCCCTTTTCTAACAACTGCTTTTACCTTAAAAACCACCAAACTTCCATGTATCTGATGTTCCTTTCTTTTTAAGCAACAAGGAAAATCCTAGCAACAAACAAGTCAGGTTTTGATGGTTAGTATTACCACGCTGCTTCCTGATAAAATCCCTTCTGTGAGAAGAGGAATTTCATTATGCGGCAGTTCACTATCCTGCAGTAGGTCAACTGTAATTACATTGTGAACCAACTCTCGCGCATTACTTAATCCCAAACTGCTAATGATTTCGGGTCTTTCATGCTTTAAGCACAAATAAACCTGTATGGCCTAAAAGATGTAAAAAATGGCTTCTCTTAGACAATACTTTTCTTTTAAACCTGAAGCATCTTAAGATTATTTAACAAACAGAATTCTGAGGAATTTCCATGTGAGTTACGAGTAACATAAACAATCTGGTTTTGAAGTAAGCATGTGGTAAACAGAGCCAAATGCAGAAAAATGAAGAGGGAAAAAAAATATTAATCTAGAGCCCCAGCTATAAAAAAAAGCAAGCCACATCCACCTGTTCCTATCTGCCGAAATGCCTTTGCTTTTTTTTCCCTAGAAAATACTCTCAGGACAGTAGGGCAGCCTGCATCAAGTAAGCATTGTCAGAAAGCAAGAAAAATATGCCAGAAGAGAAGAGAACATAATTACCCATATTAGAGATGAAGCCAGAATGTCTTTCTGAACATACTAAATAAGGGTATATACGTAACGACTGGCAAATATTAATGCATTTAAGGCTCCAATATGTAGTAACTATTACTACAGGACAAATTCCCTCTCCCTGTGTGCAAGAAGATTGTTCTAGTGGTTGTTTGGGAGTTTGACTGTTTTGTAAAGGCTAAAAACCTCACAACTATAACACAACAAATTTTCAGGTTTTCTACTATAGATAACTTTCCTGCATTTTTTACAGTAAGTCTAAAAATCAACATCTTTAGTCACAAATTCACTTTTGTATTTTAAGATACCACTTACAGAGACAGCACCCAAATCTAATTAGCACTGCATTAGCTTACACTGTTAAAATAAAGGCTACCATGCAGTATTGAAGTTCACAGTATCTGATACATTAGTGTATAAGCATCTTCTGTTCTACTATGTATAGAGGCTGACTTTATTTTGTGAGTAAGCAAACCTTTCAGCAGAATATCTTTCAGCACTCTCCCTTCTAGACATTTTCCCCGTATCAATCACACATGCAGTATCCATGACAAGGATGTTCTCCCTACAGCTCTGCTCCTGGGCTCCCTCACTTGATTGAGCGCGTGCACACCTCCAAACTCTACACATTTTAAAAGCAAGCAAGAGCTAATCAACTACCTACTACATGGCTGGGGCAGCCTTATCCTCAAATTTATGCACGTAAACTTCAGGCATGCACACTTTAGGCTTAACCTAAAATTGTTGCAACTGTTACCTTGTTGCAAGTCCCACAAAATTTCTCAGAATCTATTATTATTCTTATATTATTATTATTATTATTATACATATGCAGACACTTTACAGCAAACATATTTTGACTAAGAGAGCTCCGGTCTCTAAACTTTGTGAAAGTAGCCTCAGCCCAGATTAAAGCATTTCTTGACCTCCAAGTTCCTGGAAAAAACCCAAGTCTTTCCTTCCATTGCTCATTCATCTTTATTATCCAGCTTCTAAATCCTCTGCCTTGCTGAATTAAGGTGCAGACAGGCTGAAGAGGGAGCTCTCAATCTCTACTCAGTAAGAAAGTAAAAGGCACATCTTATTAAGCTGTCTGCAAAATACATGGGGCAAAGTATTAGCTTACATTCTTTGAAAAATGGTAATTGCATGAGCCTGGGAAAAAATAATGACTATACTGAAACACTGGAGAGAAGACAAGAGACCTCATCATTACATTAGGAAGTGCTTTTTTTAGGGCCAGTACTTCATAATTAAGGCCCCTAAATACAGTTAGAAATTTTTATTACAATTTAAAGCAAAACTTGTACAGAGAGTAAGCTAAAGAAAGGGCAGTGGCATCATCTAGCCAAGCAAAAAGTAAAGATGACATGTAGGTCACTGTGAAGATCTATAGCTTCTGGATCTGCTTAAAACTCAGCCCTTCTGCACTGAATTCACAAGTTGGAGCTGGAGTCTGCCAACAGACTTTGGCAGGCAGATTTTTCTTCCTCTCCTTAGACAAGCTGCAGCTAAGAGCGCAGTGGCAGTGCTCAGCTGTGCTTGTGACCTGCTGCAAAACCTGCTGTCAGCACATGGGCCTGGGCCAGGGCTACTGAGCCCAAACTGCAAATCTCACCTGTGAAGAGCTTGATAAACAGCACACTGAAACAATCAAAATGCAACATTTGACTAGAGGAATACACTCCCCATTACTCTCCCAAGAAAGCTGCATTCAAATTTCTGCTAAGCAAATTCTGAAGACACAGATCAGCTGAACTTCAAGAACTTTGAGTCTATAACAATCTTTTATGCGTAGTTGCAATGCACTCATCCTAACACCATACGCAGAAGCTGTTTTTATACTTCTATCAGCAATAACACATACACAGTCCTATTAAAAAAAGCTGTTAAGCTCTTCATTTTTATGAATGCAGTAAGATGTAGAAACTTCACTTGAAAATGAACACCGCAATATAAGACAATATCTGAAAGACCAAAAAATATCTGAAAGAGCAAAATAAGCTCCTTATAGTTTGGGTTTTTTCCTCTCTGGACTCGCTCCAGTAGGTCCATATCCCTCCTGTGCTGGGGGCCTCACAGCTGAATGCAGTAACAAGAGCAGAGTAGAGGAGCAGAATCACCTCCCTCAACCTGCTGGTCATGCTCCTTTGGATGCAGCCCAGCATATGGTTTGTTTCTGGGCTTTGAGCGCACACTGTTGGGTCAGTTCATCAACCAATACCA
The DNA here is from genome assembly GCA_009867235.2 of Psittacus erithacus. NCBI lineage: Eukaryota > Metazoa > Chordata > Aves > Psittaciformes > Psittacidae > Psittacus > Psittacus erithacus. The sequence goes on along the minus strand of WYDI02024791.1, from coordinate 18,602 downwards.
AGTCCTTCTCCTCAAGGCTGCTCTCAATCCATTCTCCTGTAGCTTGGCACTGATCTGACCTAGGTGCAGAACCTTGCACTTGGCCCTGTTGAACTTCATGATCTATACCATGAACAGTATCAGTCATCAAATCCCAATATATTAGAACCTAGTAACTAAATCACAGTAACAAGACACAGCTTTTTTGCATTTGGCTAATTCATGTGGATGCACTGAAAGAAGGAAATAAACACACATTTAACAGTTTTTTAACATCAGAAAGGGTAATGCTCAAAAGCATCACATTTGCGATATAATCCCAAATAAAATATTTTGGAGTAAAATACACTGAGATGGTAAAAATTCCAATGAGAATTCTGACACCAGAAAAATAAAGATGGCATTTCAACTAAAAGAACTGTTAACGCAGTTCAGTATTGGAAACAGCAGTTAAGAGTACAAAACAAAACATTAAATAACCATGTGCTTATGATGAAAGGGACTTCTGTGACCTTTAAAGATGTGACTTTTTCTCAAATGGCAAAACTTTAAAACATGGATACAGAAATTACATTCCTCTAAATGGCCATTTCAACTTCTTAGCATGTCTGGACTTCAAATACAATTCTTTTGAGAAAGAAGGCAAATTTCTCCAAAGACTATCTGGAAAATCTAAGGACTTTGAGGCAAGTCTACATAGGGAATGCTGGGAGCAGTTAGCACAAAGTGTGAAAGTGCAAAGCTAACTACTATCTGTCAGGCTCTGTGCTAGCACATGGCTACGGCCAAGAAGGCCAATGGCATCCTGGCCTGTATCACAAACAGTGTGGCAAGGGGAAGTGTGTAAACAGTGTGTAAAGGGGAAGTCCCCCTTTACATGGCGCTGGTGAGGAGTACTGAGCCTCAATACTTTGTTCAGTTCTGGGCCTCTCACTACAAGAAAGACATGGAGGTGCTGCAGTGGGTCCAGAGAAGGGCAATGAAGAGGGTGAAGGGTCTGGAGAAGCCTTATGAGGAGCAGCTGAGGGACATGGGCTTGTTTAGCCTGGAGAAAAGGAGACTCCAGAGAGACCTTATTGCTTTCTACAACTACCTGAAAGGAGGTTGTAGAGAGATGGGGTTGGTCTCTTCTCCCAAGTAACAAGTGATAGGACAAGACACAATGGTCTCAAGTTCTACCAGTGGAGGTTTAGATTGGATATTAGGAAAAATTTCTTCAGCAAAAAGGTTGTCAAGCATTGGAACAGGCTGCCCAGGGAAGTGCTGGAGTCACCATCCCTGGAGACATTTAAAAGACGTGTAGATGTGGTGCTTGAGTGACAGGGTTTGGCGGCGGACTTGGCAATGCCAGATTAACGGTTGGACTCTTCAAGGTGACCTTAAAGGTCTTTTCCAACACAAATGATTTTAAGTAATCATGAGCTCAACCTACCTTTGAATGAGAATTAATTACTTTTGAAAAGCTTTGTCTAAACTATGTCTAGTGGAGTTTGCTCCACTACCAATGGATCAAATTATGTTTAACCTTGTCATGGTTTAAGCTGAAACCAGGACAAATGTATACTGTATGATAACACGGTGCACTAATACTGAACAGTTACATACTGTAAATGAAGTTTACGGTTAACTAGCTTTCCCATGTAGACAAAGTTTCATTGTATGACACAACATAAAGCTGTCTGTTTCTAGGAGAGGTGACTGAATGGATCAAACTTGTCCATGTAAGTAACATACTATACTTCTGCCTGACAGCACATTCATACTCCATAGGTACTCCAAGGCTTCATAAAGATACCTTCACTTTTCTAAGTAAAGACAAAATTAGAAGTATTGCTGCCAGCTTTAACCAAAAATTAAGCCAGCCATTGGAATACTCTTCCACTGTCATCACACATATTTTGAATGTTGGCACTTGTAACATTGCCCATGAAAAACTCCTACAATACTTTAAAATGCCTAAGGATTTCACTCTGATAAAATCTGCTCAGTGATGACACAGCACAGAGCAATAATAAGAGCAACACTATATGCAGAGCTCTGCTATTGTGCAGGATGTCTAAATATAGGGCTTGTAAGTGGTGTGGGGGGAGGAAATTCTCAGAAGGCTGCAGAATCACCAAGCCTTAGAAAAAGAAATTACTACTGTGGCAAAATACATCTTCCTTGATGCAGGGGAGTCTATGAAATTATTCTTTTTATTGTGAGAGCCTGCATCTAATGAAAGAGTTGGATGTGAAAGGGACTCTGAAAAATGTGCTTGCTGGATATAACCATCAAGTCCCAGTAGTCAGAAGAGGTTCCCACCCTCTGACAACTATATACCAATGTCACACCAATAACCTAAACTATGCAACGCTCACACATGCATTTCTGTTTCTTTTTCTTTGGAAGGGTACTGGTGGTGGTGTTACTGCTATTTTTGGTGACTTAACAACACTGAGATAAGAAATAAATAGCTAAGAAGCATACAGAGATGTCAAGGCTTAGAGCCTGGTGTTTCTGTTACAATTCTTTTTAGCAAGACAGACCTAGGCACCACCACAATTCCACCAGAATCTTAAGGGAATGCATTTTAGCTGAGTATACGGAAACAAAATGAGCCTAATCATTCTAATGCCAACATGCCTGTCAAGAAGATGGGACTTATGCATCAGAGATGAATGCTGACAGATTTAGCTGCAGTGGTTTTAAGGTATGATTGCCCTCAGTCCACCATCCTCCTCTGCCACAAGCCACTGGCTATTACACACTTAGGTAACTCTGTTGCATGTATACCACTATAGCTTACTGTACATCTTTGCCAGAAATCATTGCTAAGAAGCATTATCTGAAACTTCTACCACATAGCCTTCCACACTCCATGCCATCCTGAATTACTAGCAGTGAACGCACCAGGGAATACACTGTGCAATATGCAACTTGCACAATTACAATGGAATCATCACCAGGTTTCCTAGTGGCTGGCTCCACCCTTTGCCTTAATCCATTACACATCTGTTCTAAAATGATTTAAGCTTGCTGACTAAAGAAAAAAAACCCAGTAGCATACCTGCTTATCAACTGGAATATGAGATGGACCAAGCCTTACATCTCTCAAAAGTCAAAACAATCCACGCTGTAACACAACAGACTTCGAACTAGCTGAAAGACTGCATTTTCAAAGCACAATCCTCTGCTTGAACAGCTCCTATACTTGAGCTGTAGGTACTGAAATTACCACTATCAAAAAAAAACCCCATCTCTACTACCGAACTGGAAGGACAAGCACATACACCAGATGGCTGTGAGATCACTCAGAGGAGCACCAACAGGCAGGAGAAATGGTCCAACAGGAATCTCATGAATTTCAGCACAGGGAAATGCCAAGTCCTGCACCAGGGGAAGAATAACCCCATGCACCGCTACATAAGAAAACAAATATTTTTACTTCTGTGACCATTTACCAGGCCGTATCAAATCTCCTTACAGAAATTAAGCCTTAAAGCTCATGAAAAGGATACATGTTTTGAAGCAATAAATGTATCTCTCAGTTACTGTTACCAAGCGCCCCTATTTCAGAAGTCATTCTTCTATGAAAAAAGAAACTTATAAATGCTCTAAGTAAAATCATATTGGTATCACCA
>WYDI02024791.1:0-10000 GCA_009867235.2 Psittacus erithacus | reverse complement strand
GCTAGATATTAATTTTGAAAGACCATACAGAAACAAAATATGGGTAACGATTACATCATGACAACAGCATAATGTCAGAAATAACGACATTCACATTCCTGTGAATGTGCACATTCCTCCTACATGAAAAACAAAGTCACAACGTTTCACATTAAAGAAGCAATAAAAAAAAGACACACAAGTATTCCTTTTTAAAGAAACTTTCCCGCAAAGATAGGCAGCTGAGTAGTATGTAACTGCCTTTTTTATAATTTGTTTTAGACTGAAATTAGCTAATTTAATACAGATTTTTGATAATATAAAGTAATAGTCAAGTTTAACCTGGTGTGTGCTTTATTTGCATCTAGGTCATCAGGTTTAGGAAACAGAAAAATGTGTGTGTATAAATGAGAGACTTCAAACAGTGGTGATGTGCTTAACAAGCCTCCTTAGCATACTCCGTAAGCAAACTGAAATTGTATACCTGAGTGGAGTTAGATAGTTGGTTTTTCCACGGCTCCTCTGCGCTGCTGGTCAGGTTTGTGCGGTTATGAGGTAGAGAGAGTGCGTTTCGCTGCAGGTAAGGCACGTTTCCATTACTTCCACTTTCTGTTATGTGATTATTGCCTATCAAAATAGTGTCTGTACTACCCAGCGTTCTTGCTGTGCTGCAGGGAATGGGGCCTGCTGGAAAGGGTCCATTAGCCATAGGCTGCCCAGGGCAGGCAGGACGGATTCCACGCTGAGCAACATTAGGCACTCTGGTTAGAGCAACCTGTGGCTGCTGACCAGAGACAGAGTTTGTAGGCAGTGATGAATCAGCTGTTGGCCCATTAGGAATTCCAGTAGATCGTACCTGTGCAACTCCTGTTTGTCTCATCTAATGGAAGATGAACAAAGCACAAGAACATTAGCTGTGGAATTTAAAAAGGAAAGATCATACAGCACTTGCGTACTTTACTGCACTGATCAATTACAATTTTATACTGATTTTAAGATCTTCAGAGTTGCTTTTGAGAAATAAGATGACTGTCATGCTCACAAACGCACTGAGCAGATTTTAAGGTAAAGTTATCATCACACTTCTAGGCCCTTCAGTTTTACTGTTAATGTTTTACTGCTAAAGTTGGACACTAAGAGAGAGAGAGGTAAGTGAACAATGAGAGGATGAGAGATATTCTGTAATGCATCTTATTACAATTATGCATCTTCCAAGTAAGACAACTTTAAAATGTGTGCCCACTTCAATTTGACAGTGTGGTTTGAAAACTTTTACATTATCTGGTAGCCCTATAATAAAACACAGCCAAATCCATTAAATTTCAACCAGTAAACCACAATTAAAGATGACTTAACATAGAGTAAAGGGCATGAGAACTCTGTACAAGAGACATTCTTCAGAATTCAGGAAACACAACAGACACACCATTACTGACTAAAGTTTTGTAGAAGAGAAAAATATTTTTGTTCTCACCTGCTGGTGTTGCTGCATCAAGACAAACTGACTCTCCAGCTGTTCCAGCATAAGTTTCTGTGCTGGATTTAGATTATTTCGGTTTGCACGCAGCTGTTCCAAGTGCTGAAAAAACAGCAGTACGGTTGGGAATCATTAAAACTGCACGTGCCTTTTAATAACTTGCTTGCATACAACACTAAAAATCATCCAGGAAGGCTTGTAAAGCTCAAAACATGACTGAGCTTCCTGTTACAGACTCAAACATCTTTCCATTCTGAAGTCCCTGCAGGGGACTGCAATGAATAAAGACTAATTTTATATATATGTATCTATATGATGGTGTGATGGAAACAGGGTCTCCACAAACTGCATGCACCAGGTACATAGAAGCCTAAACCAGTGCTCTTCAGTTGTTACTTTGCTTTTTAAAGAATGTCTAAATAGGGTAACAGGAATCAGAAAGGCAGACCTAGCACATACATCAGTAGAAGCAAGTCTGCGTTCTTCTCCAGTGCTACGGCTGCAGAGGCTTTGCAGGCAGCATTGCTCCTGCTGCCCACCAAATTCTGTGAAACCAACACCCATCCCTCCTCTACCGGCATTTTGGAGTCCCAGTGGTTACTGTGCAGCCATAGCCCCTTTCCCTTCTACTTTTGTTAGCTGAGCCATTTGGTGTGTGTCATGTCCCATATCCTTCGAGCCTCAGAGCTGTGACTTTTAGAAGGTGGACTTAGAAGAGGCAGTAAAGGTTTTATTCGCTTTCCTCTTGCATCATCTCTTTTTGGCTCTCCTACTCATATATGGTGAAACTTTGTCATGCAATTGCCAGCAAATCCAGTATACCATATTTAGACACACAAGCCTACTTAGATACTGCTTAGAGGAGAAACTGGATCTGAAAAAAAGTGAAATTACAAAGGGGGAAAAGTGGTAGGATATAAAATAAACAAAGAAAAGGAATGTCTGGAGGGAGAAATATAGAAGAATGATTAGGGAGGACCAAAAGATTGTGAAAGGTAGCGGGGCACAGGTAAGGAAAGGGGGGGGGAAAAATATGCAGCACAATAAAGTCAGTATTGTTCAGACAGAGAAACAGCTGAAGAACTATATTGGGAGTTGAGGGGAATGCTGCTCCATCAATCAGAATGCCTTCTGTCTTTGCCCTGTGTTCCCTTCTATTTTTCCTTGCATCCAAAGCAGTATCTGTGGCAAAAGTTTCCAGCTAGACCTAATTTTCAGAATATGGAATTCTTGCTGAAGCTCCCTGCAAGCCCTAATGAACTGAAGACACAACAAAGCACTGTAACAAAAAACACCTGAAACAAGATTTAAAAAATTAAATCTAGCATTTCATATACACAAACCACAGAGAAGCAGTACCAGATTTAATTTGAATAACTGTGTTTTGTAGGATGTGCATGTTTGTTTATGCAATGTGATAGAAGCTACCTCAGGGGAAAAAAGGGATATTGCAACACTTCTATATCTCCCACACTAACAGCAAGTAGCAAGACACATCTGGCATACAAGTGTGGCCATTTGCATATCTATCTTTAAAACATCATAAGAGAAAATAACTACTGTATGTTCTTACTTCATAAATTACAGAATTCATACAATGTAAGTGTTCAGTTTCTGCTAGAGATCGTTTATTTTACTACAGAAGTAATAATATTTATGGCTTCTCTTCTCACACAGGGAAGCCATAAATAGTAGCACAACTTGAACTACACTGTGGAAATTATTTGGGATGTATTTCACACTGAATTTCAGAGATATGAAATAGAAAAATGTTCCAGATTTATTTTCTTAAAAGGAAGAAACAAAAAAAATACATCAAAACTTCTGAAGATCTTCAACATACCTGTAATTTCTGTGGTGTCAAGCACCAAGAATGAATTTGTTGCTGTACAGGAGGATGTGACACTGTATGGCCACTGCTCCAAACATCTGAAGTATTCTGAGAGAAAACATTACATTAAGATGCATGACTATCAAAGGGTAAACATAACTTCTTTAACTAGCTAGATTTTATCTTACTTAAGAAAGAACTAGGTATTTTTTCCAAGAGTAACAATATAAACGAAGAACATACTAAAACATGCCAAGTCTCATTCTACCATTCCCATACAGTATCAGAGTAGTCAGAAGAAAGAGTTAAACGGTATCTAATGTCTTAATGAAAAACAATCAAATCAAATTATGCTATTAATTTAAATGTAAACTACTTTTAAAACTGAATACTTTATCTACTGTAACACTATTACAGGATGATGAAACAATTCTAAATATAAGCAAAGGCAATAAACAGGATGACATGATCATCTCCCTCTCTATTATGAGACAACACTTTTTCACTTACACAACTAGGATTGCAGTATAGTGCCCCTGATCTGCATTGCCCTTATGCACTTCTTGTCTGAACTGTAACTTGATAAAACACACCACTGAAAAATGTTTTTTAAAGTTCCTAAAAACATTCCCCACCTTGATGCCAAAGGATTAAAATTTAAAGCACAAATTCTGTGCATGCTGCATTATTTTAATGCGTATTTCCACATAATTTTGGTAGGGGGCTCTTGAGTTCATCAGAGTATATACCTTTGTTGGACTAGATGTTCTTTTCCTCTTGGCAGGACTGGTCAGGTCATCTACTTGGCTAGAAGGAATCATGTGTAGTGGCAAGGACTGCTGTGAAATTGGTGTTTGAGTGAGGCCTAGTACAGGTTCAGTATTTGGATGATGAGGTTTACAAGCCTAAGAATCACAGAAGGAAGACAAAAATATGGTTCTATATATTCTTAATTCTTTCCTTTAAATTATATCTTTTAACAGCCCACATATATTAAAAGGGCTGAGTAAGTATTCTGAAGGTGATCTCAGTAACTGAAAAATCAGTTTCCATATGGTCATCAATGGAGGAATGTGTACCTTTGATGGGATTATCAAACCACTGCAGCATTTCTATTTAAGATGATATATTTTGAAATCATGAAAATCCACAAAGGTTCTAAATTGGTACCCCCATATCTCTCCCACATTATAGGGAGCTTCTTGATCTTATATCCCTTTGCAAATAAATCAAGGGCTTTTTATTAATAAAAGCCAGTCCTGTGCTCAAGAAAATAAGCTTGACCACTACCGATTGTAAAGAACCCTTAAAGCTGGGCACCTGCAGAACATAACCCAACTTCTCACCTGCTGTGCTGTGTTCATGGCACCCTGCCTGGAGGTAAGCTCTGCGGGGATTGGTAGGCTCCATGCCTCCTCAATACTAGGAAGTAATTTAGTTTTATTCTGTAGACTACCTTGTGGAAGGTTACACAACTGAGCCTAGGAAAAATTATGTAAAAAGCAAATTTAACACAAGCCTACTTTAGTAAGAGCAAGTCCATGAAATCTTCCTAAATGCTGTAGCTAATTATGTCTTAAAGAGAGGACAGATTTAAAATTTTGGATTTTAGAAAGGTGCTAAGTATAAAGAGGGTAACCAGAATATAAACCTTTGTGAGAATCAGAACAAAGATGAGCTCTGGATTCAGAGGTCTCACAATTCCTTTTTTCTGAAATTGCAAACAAGAGTGAAAGATAGTGCATGTGCATTCTCTCTCTATGTTATGAGAACTTAAAAATGTAGACAATACAAAGAAAAAAGCAAAGTGATGTAGAACATTATGCTTTGATTAAATGTGCAAAATAGGGTTTATAAGGAATTAAGTTCCATTTAAAAATGGTAGAAATAAAATATTACAGGCTATGATATGCTTACAATAAACATGAAAACAGGTTATACACATCACAAACAACTGCAAGTTAAACTTGTGCGTTACTTCTCCCCTCCCCTCTGCTGTGTATTTGGAAGAGTACTGCCCACTTTTGAAAACATTGGTTTTACCTGTAAATACTTTATCCGTGCTGCAAGTGCAGAGGTATTACTACAATTTTTGCTCCTAGTTGCATTTAAGTAGCATTTAATGGCATCCTGAGGCTGGTTGCAGGACTCATAGAGTGTGCCTAGGTCCATCCAGGCTGCAGCATGGCCATGGTCCAATTGTACAGCACAGATATAGGCCTGTAAAGCATCCATAGGCTGATTTTGCTGTTGATACAGCACACTGAATAGAAAGATCAGTGGAGAATTAATAACAACGTCAAAATACAAGCAAGTCAAATATACACAACCCCCTCAAAACCCTTAATAAACTTTGCCATTATATAAACCATGGTTGTAAGCATAAACAACACATAAAATCTTAATATGTATCATTTTAAAAAAACTGAGAAAGCAAATATATATCAATTATTTAAATTTCAAATCAAACCAATCTGACATGATGGTATCAGTAAAAAAGCTTTACAGTCCCCTTGAGACCACCAAAGAGTTAAAGAGCTGATACTCTTTATTTATATATAATAACAGGGAATTATTTAATTTTACTACCCTGTATCATTCTTACCCTATAGAACACCATGTATCTGCACTTGCTTCTGATTTATCAATAGATTGCCTGTAAGATATAAAGGCATCCTGAACTTTCCCAATACTTGAATAGCACCTGGGAGAAGAAAAAAAGAACTTTGGTAATATTTATACAAGGTAATCATTGAGGATGACTTACCAAGACTGATCTGATAAATGTTAAGTCATGCAAACACAGACTCATCTAGATGAACCCAAAACATATGCTGTTTCTGAATGTCAGGCATAAGCAGACTCAAACATCTTAACATGCATTACAAATTATTTCTTTGAAAAGTACACAAAAACTGCTTCAACCCCAGATCCTGCATTTGTAAGGAAAACAGAGTCATATCATATTTTAAAAACTTACATTTCTCTCGTTTGTGGTAACTTCTCAATTAATAAGAACACTATTTATCTACAGATAGCAGTATAAAGAAACAATTAAGTTACTTCACCTAACAAATGGTTAGGAAACTTCATGTTCTACAAGAAGTGTTTCAGACTCATTAAGAGATAGTGACCAACAGAGTCAGGATGGTTCCTGACTGCCTGAGCAGCTTTTTATGCGCATTTCTCATATCATAATGTGAACAGCAAACCAGTTAGTTTTACTGCATATATAGAGCACAACATTTTGTAAAGAATCTTGCTGTTTTCTATTTTTTCATAATTTCTTGATTATTTTTCACACACAGAATCAAAGGTGTTCTGTTATTACCAGCAGAAATACCAGGACTCTAAAGAGAACTACAATTATACCACACGGAATAATACCCACCTTTTTAAAATTAAAAGCTTCAAATAAATACAACATTAAAAATACATATATATTTACTAGCTTAATCTGCAATAGCTCTGCTTCTTATATTGTTTGTAACAAGTTTCCCTGTTGGGGAAAGAACTAACAAATTTCAAAACACATAAATAACAACAGAAAAATTTTATTCTATAGCAAATAAATCCCAACAGAACAGTAGAGGCAAGGGTGTGCCAAGCATGCTGCCCTCTTTCATGTATTCTTGAGGCATGCTAGAAAAGGAATACAATGAAATCTGGCAGTACTTCACCTAAAAGCATCCATTAAGTCTGAACACAATGTTTCAGAAGACCATTTTAATCACAATCCAATGTGCCTTCCAATATACCTTTCTCAACCTGTCTGCTTATCAGATACATGAAGACTCCAATTAGGACAGCACTATCATTAAGTGTCCCACAAAACTTAAAACAATTTGATGGTTTCTTTAGTGGGAGAGGGATGATGGTGGCATATTTTTAAGAAAAGTAACTTTAGACTGACTTGCCATCCAGTTTGGAAAACCAGAAGAGAGAGGAAGGATCACAAGGGAATACATGAGGAGAGAAAAAGAGGAAATGCACAACCCTGCTCCTTTCCTCTTCTGCCAGAATATGGCCTGAATGAAAGGGTCACAGAAACATTTTTGCTCTCGTCCTCCCTGTAAAGTGTAAGAGCTGCTTCCACTAGATTTCCACCCCCATTTCCTGTGTTCCTCCCCCTTGTTTGTACGATCCTTAGTTTCACTCTAACCACATGAAAGCTGTGGCACAGTAGGAGTAGGAGCATGGCAGCTGCACACATACTTCAAAGAGTCTTGGCTTGATCCTGCTGCTGTGTAAGAACTCAACTAGCTCAAGGCCCATGGGATAGGACCACTGGCAAAAAAGCAGGATTTCAGTCCAGTGTATAGTAAGATGAGACACGATGCCTGGCTCATTTTCCCTTTTCCCTCCACACCTGCTATAGCTCTCTGCCCTTCACACTCAATCTTCCCTTAGCCTGCAAGGCAGCTGGTAGAAGACTTGTCTTACAGAAACAGCTGGATGAATGTAATTAGGATGACAAAAACCCCCAAGAAAGTCAGCTGGAAGATACTGAGGTTAGGATATTAACTTATTTTTGCATAACTCATTACTAATGTATTTCTCAACTGAACAAACCTGTTCACATATGGACTTGAACTGCCCTCACAGATCTCTCCAGAACCTATTTCAAGAGTTACTGCTGGTTTGTGTAAAGCAGTCTTTATTTTCTTAAAAAGGAAACCAAGAAAAGCCATCACATTTATATGGTTTACATCTTGCAATAAGTTAATTTTCAAGTAAAAATACTGTCTGACAGTACAAAATTAACACAACACTTAAACAGGTAATAGAATGGATCTATCTGAACTAACTGATACTTAGTAGCAATATATGCTGTTCAAAAATGCACGTGTACCTGGGAAAACATCTGTATTTTAGTGCAAAAAATTACTGAGATAGAAGGGAGATTCTGAGAAAATAAAGAGACAACGAATTGTGGAAAAGCGTCAACATTTACAGATCACTGACCAAAAAAACCAGAGAGAGAGAGAATGGGAGATGTGGTAGGAGGAGGAACAGCTAAAACCAGGAAGAGCCAATTCAGAGTACTGTAAACACGTAGACTAAATAATAACTACAAAAAAAGCAGGACCACTTGGGTAACGTATTCATCCCAAAAATGTTAGCACCTTGTCTTTTTAGACACCTTCCAGAAAACTAGACTACAGTAGATACATACATCCTTTCCCTTCATTTTTCCTCTGAAAGTATTAAGAAGAAAACCAACATAAGATGCTTGCAACAATAAGTATCCTCAAAAAAAAAATATATAGTTACAGTATCTATAAAGTCATAGCTCACCTTCCAAGGAAATACCAGGATTGACCAGAATTTGGATCTGCTTCCAGAGATTTCTGGAGATACTGTATAGCATAGCTTTCCTTGGTTGCCTTGTCTCCAAGCTGATCCACGGTGTGATGCATCCAGCCTACAAAAAGAATCCATAAATGGCAGAAGTGAAATTCCGGAAGATCATTTAACATTTTGGCACAGTAGGATATTCAAAGCGTTAGTTCCTCTTTAAAAACAGGAATATCAATCAACAATACCATTTACATACAACATTGTAAGGGAAACTTAACAGTTTTAAAGTTCCATACTAAGATTACAGGACCAAAGGATCCTAAGTTAAAATTACTTTCAGGTACATTTAAAGTGCATTAGTTTGTTTTTGTTATTGTTTAAATAATTTTTCCATGAGGTTAGTAGCATAATTATGAACTGTTCAGTCTTTCACAGTAAAAATCTTGAAATGTTAACTCTTTCCTCCCATGAACACTGTTACCTTCCCTTATCATTGCGAAAAAATGCCACCATTCTCCGTCATGCACATGACTTATCTGTACATTATGTTCAGTTTACTCTTTTTAAGTCCTCATATTTATCCCATTTCTACATTTAGACAATTCCCCATCAGAACGGTCATAAGGATTTTCGTTACCTCCATTTAAATGTTTCTTAACCAGTCAATCTTCATTGTTACAACACCCTTTCCATTCACCTTGACAAATACAATTTCCTCTCACCTACTTAATAAATTCTGCTGAAAAGATATTTTATTTCCTCATCTAACCACACAGCATTTTCTTCCACATGCCCCTTTTTTCTTTCAGTTGTCTCATTACATAAGATAATTTATTCATCCACAGTTTAAAGGTCTCCCACAATCCATGCTCCCCAATCATCTTTTATGCATCTCTACTCTACCACTGATTGGTTTCCATTTCAAATGAAGCACCTTCATCATCTTAAGGTGCTCCTCACCTTCCGCTAAGCTTAGATGGAATTACTGTAAGCAGCCACAAAATCATCTCACTGCCATTTATGAGTATAAAGGAAATCCTTCATAGTAGACAGCTGGCTTGCTGAAATCATTATATGCCACACTGGTCAGCAATGTCTTGCTGTTTGCTTGATTTCCATGTGTTTGTCTATACAATCCACTGCCTTTCACCCAACACTTGTAAAATGTAAGATGTGACAATGGATTATCCCAATGTTTTTATAGCGTCTTGCCTGTAAACAGTCCCTTCTGGAACACTATGATACCAATCTCATAAAATATCCAAGGTTACTTTCGTATGAAGCTTTAGTTACCTACAGAGTTGTATAAACAACCGTACTACACAGTATCATAGAATAGTTAGGGTTGGAAAGGACCTTAAGATCATCAAGTTCCAACCCCCTTGCCATGGGCAGGGACACCTCACACTAAA
>WYDI02024790.1:0-65134 GCA_009867235.2 Psittacus erithacus | reverse complement strand
TTATTGGTGGTAGCAGCAGTGGTTTGTGTTATACCTTAGTTACTGGGCTGTTCTTATCTCAACCTGTGGGAGTTACAGTCTTTCGATTCCCCTCCCCATCCTTCCAGGAGTGGGGAGAGGGGGAGGACAGGTTGGGGGCGGGGGGGGAACGAGCAGGCTACATGGTTTTCTAATTTACGACTAAGCTTAAACCACGACAACCCTCCAAAGGACAGAATGGACTAAGGATGGGAGGGAAGTCGGATGGATTTGACTCCATCTGAATGTCTTGCTTGGTCTTGTCTTCCATTCTTGAACTCTATCTCCACCTTGTGGCCATTCTCCTTTTTACCTGTAGGACATGCTTTCTCCACAGCGTGTTTTCTGCTTTCTGGTGTTACCCAGTGAGGAAGGAGGGCGGGGTTTACAATTCTTTCAGGGACGAGTAGAAGCTGTAGATAGTAGCATGGAGGCTTCTAGTGGATGATGGGCTGTTGGTCAGGCTTGAAAAGCTGCACATTTTTCTGCACAAGTTGAGTGTCTGCTGCTTCTCTGCACAGATCGCCCTGACTGCGTGGATGGGCGTCTCTCCTTTACTTTTTACTCCCACTTGAAGAACATGAAGGAAATCTATGTGACTTCCCCTGTGGACAGGAAGGACCAAGCTGTAAAAGGACAGGTGAGCAACCAGTTACATTGACTCTTCTATTCCGCCATCATCATCATCATCATCATCATCATCATCACTGCTTTTACAATGCTCCTCATAATAATCTCTGAGTGCCAGGCATGACTCTTTTCATCTCCTCTTTCCTTTGGCTTTGCATGTCACCAACTAAACCCTGAATAAGCAAGAATAGTAGTCTTGAAGGATCACTCATCACCTAACTCTCTGACTTACATTCCTGCCATTAACTCTTGGGGTGCTGGCAGTAAGTCCAGCCTTTATGGCAGAACCCCACTGCTTCTCCCAGTTGCACTTAATTGGGAGGCCATATGTGTGGACTGAGGATAGGTGAGAAATGCTGAATTCATTCTTTCCCAGACAGAAAAGACATGGTGCAAACAGGCTTGGCCTCTGTGCTTGAATCAGAGCCTAACTGCATGCTTTCTGTTTGCGAAGGTCTCTTTCTACAGAGGGGCAGTTCCTGAGAGTATCCCTGAAGAGGCTAGCAGGAGGAGGAGAGGACCAGACTCCCTCTGGCTCGTTACTCTGCCCATCAAACTACCTGTGAGTTGTTTTGTCTCCTGTAGAAACAATAATCTAGATAGGATAAGAGCATGGCCTTTCTGCTCAGCCAATTTTGTCTTCTACCATGAGAACAGATGCAATGAATGACTGCGAGAAACGGCTGCCCAAACATGTCATGGTGATTTCCCAGTCTCCATGAGCTCTTCTGAAAAGAGAAACATGAATAGTGGGGAGTGGTTTTCACCTCTCCTGCTCGTCTTGCCTGTCAGCCACAGGCTTGTTGGGTAGGTGGTCAGAGAGGGTGGATCCTTTGAATGAATGAGGGATGTACAACAGGAGGAAGCTCGCTGTAATTAAGGGAAGTGTCTGGTTTGTTTCTAAACTTTTTAGTCACACAGCTCATGCAACAGGAAAAAAAGAAAGGTCTAGAGTGAGGTAGGTAGACTGGATCTGAATATAGCTGTTGAGTGTAAGTATTCTGGTGTGAGCCACCGGGCTTTAAAAGCTAGGCTGTATGTTACAGTGAGAAATACAAATTTTGCTTATGGAATTTAATTGATTTTTAAGCTGAAAACAATAAATACCTTTGTAGGCTGAATGCATCCCTTCAGATAATGTGCCATGATCTCTTTCTGACACATGCAACCTCAACTACAAATCTAGACTAAGTCTTTCTTACCACTTAGACAAATATGCTCTGGGGAGATGGTTCATTGAAAAATGCTCTGCAAAGGCAAGAAAGGAAATTTCCAGTGTGAGCTGTGACCATGAACACTGATTTGATGTTTTTCAGAGGCAGTAAGCATTGCTGGTCATTGCCAGTGTGAGTGCTCCTTGCTTCTTACAACCTGACTCTTCAGCCCCAAATCTTCCTTCCTCCCTAGTAGGAGACTGAATGGGCAGACACTGTCCTCTACAGAAACCATTTGTTTAAGCATATTCTCTCTCCCTCTTCTCTATGACACAGCGATTGAAGCCCCGCTGGGGTGAAAACCCTGGTGCTCTGAATGGGTTCTCCTTCCCTCCCTTGAACCTGGGCAATGCTGAGACTGGCTACCTGACACAGGCCAACCTGCTGAGCATTGCCAGGCGCGTGGGAGCTGACTGGCAGACCATCGGCCTGAACCTGGGCTTGACCTATCAGCAGATTGAGCGCATAGGATACAATCACAGGTAAGATAGGACACAGAGACAAACAGTGATGTATTCTATCTATTTCTCTATCTATCTAATAGTATAAATTAGTGCTTGGTTGTTTCAAAGTTTTTCCACTGGAATTGTTTCACTGGATAAAAGGTGGATTGACTAATGGTTCTTCTCAAAACATTACCTTTATTTTTTTTTAATGGAAAACTGATTATTTTATCTTGCCATTATAAAACAAAGCTGCATGTTTGAAAAACAAAATTGGGAAATGACAAACCTGATGAGTTTTGGAGTTTAGATGAGTCACATTCCTGTTTTGTTCTGTAATCTGGATTCCTGGCCAGACTCCATCTCTGACAATGAGCAGTGGTCTATGGCATTAATTGTGAATATCATCTTTATTCAAAAAGAGCTTGTAGTACATCATGGGACATGCAGTCTGACCAAAAAGCCAGAGCAGTAGGAGAGTATTAGACTTGTTATGACCAAAGTACTGTTCCTGTGAGGAATTTACATCCAAAAGCAGAATGCTTTAATTTGATATTTCCATTAGGAAAACACTTTATAGAGAGATTTGAGTGCAGGAACTGCAGCTGCAGTATAGGTGGGGAAAAAGCAGGCCCACTGAGTGCTTTGTATGTTTGGATGGCTTCTTTGGGTCTCCAGTCACGGGTTAGGACTCAGGTAAGGCCTCTTTGGGTTGCTAGTCAGGAGAGTGTGTTGGTTACTTCTGTGTTTTTCCATTTCTTCAGAGAGGACCTTGACAAGCAGATCCTGGGCATGCTTTTCTCATGGGCTCAGCAAAACTCAGAAGATCCTGACTGCGTGAACAAGCTGATTACAGCCATGAAAGATAGTGGCCGCCAGGACATCGCTGATGAGGTTGAAACCATCATTGAGCTAGGCCGTCAGAAATACAGGGAGTCCATCCGCCGGGTGGGCTTGGAGCAGGACAGCAGCACTGAGGACTCTGCAATAGCTATGGTGTAGCACCAAGCACAAAGAACTGGGTTTCATATGAGGTCCCTCTGTGTAGCTGGAGAGACAACGTCTTGAAGCTCTTTCCACCTCAAGGGTCAGTGTCTTCCTGGGGAGCTGGACATGGATTTACTTGTGAATAGACTACTGAGCTCTCTTGAGTCTATACTCACATGCCACTTTGGCCAGTCCCAGGCAGTTTACAGTGCATTTATGAGACTTCAATTCCATTTCTTGACCCTGAGCTTTAGATTTCAGAAACATGGAGAAATTCAGAGACTGAAGTGTCTGTCAGCTGAGTAGTGGCTAAAGTAGCCATTAATGAATTAATACTCATGTTATTTATATCTATGTATAACTTATTCCTGAAACTCTTTTCTGCTAGAAACACTGCATGGGAGCATTTGGGTCTGTTTGTGCTCCAGTGCTTGGTGGGAAACTGGAGGTGCAGTCATGATGTGAATTGTGGTGCAGTGGAGACTGTTCAGCTATTTCTGTTAATGATATGTTTTGCTCGCATGAAAATGTGAACTGTATTCACCATGAAAATGTTTTCTTTTTTCTGCCAAATCTCTTCCAGTTCTCTCAAGCCCGAACCAAGGCCAAAGTATTAGAGGGGAAAAGAGAAGAAACAAATTTCTAGCAGAATTGCTCTTGGTTTTTTGTTCTTTTAAAAAAGCTATTTTGGAACAAATAAATCTTCTCAGTGTCTCTAGGCTGCTGCACCTGCCAGGCTTTTTAGATGAGACCTCTGCACTGCTGGTCTGTGAGAGAGTTCCAGTTTTATTCTACAAATAAGTAAAAATCCATCACTCTGCTGTTCTGAGACAGACTCTAATTAAGGTGAAAGAAAAATTTCCCTTGAAGCTTCAAAGGGATATTCCTCACATCCTCCCAGTGAACTACACCCGTGTAGTAGTGAAGGTTGGTGGAAAGCATGACTTAAATTTACATTTTAGAAACTGATCTGGCCAGCTGGGAATAGGCACTGTTGTGGGATTGGCTTTAACAGTGTGGAGCTAATCTCCCAGTTCTGCAGTCTGAACAATTTGTCTAAGGCTGGAAGTGTTTATTGCTTTTTAACTGCTCAGTCATTACTACTAACAATGTCTCTTCCTGTTCCCCATACCATAATGGGCCTCAACTAATGACTAATGGGAAATGTCGTGCAAGCTTTTTGAAAGACTACTGTAATCTAAGTAACCTCAGCTCTTTCAAGGCAGGTTTGGATGCAGCGTAGCTCTCTAAGCAATGTTTAAAGGGCTGTCCTCAATCTGAAAAACAGAAGTCTGCATAAAAATACCAAGTTGCAACACCCAGAGCTGCAGGTCTGAGAAATCCTGGTGTTTTCTTGCCCCTATGAAGAATCAGTGGTGAATTCCCTAATGCTGTGTTTCAGACCTGCCATCAGGACTGTTGAGAGGCATAAAATAGTTCTGCTTTTGGGGCTAGGGTTGGCTGGTTGTTTTGATTTGGGTTTGGGTTTGTTTGGGTTTTTTTAGGCCATTCTAACATCTTAGCCCATGGAGTGTTTAGTGTCCAGTCTGGATCACTGGACAGACTTGCAGACTTGAGTTGTCATCTGGGGTCTAGGGACTCCCTCAGATCTGATTTCTTAGGCCATGCTGCCCTTCAAGTCTCATGTTTGGTTCAAGTCAGCAGGTCTCTTTTGTATGTATGTTTTCTCTGGTAGTCTGTGTCATGTGTTCTTGTCTGTAATTTTGATGTATACCAATAGGTGTTTGTTCTTTCCTCCAGTTTTGGAGAGATGCATTTGGGCATGTTGCTCTCACTGGGAATAAAACAAGCACTTAACTGTTCCACAGCGTGGTCTGCTAGACTCATAAATGCCTTGAGGAATTAGACAGTCTTGCTGACATGGGTGAGCTTGGCTGTGCTGCACAGAAATGGGAGAAGAGCTCTGAGGTACTGCTGCCTGCAAAATGCAAGACAGACTGCAGCTGAGTTAATGGTATCCTTGTAGCTAGGCCTTGCTGCAGTGGGGATAAGGCAGGAAACAGAACATTCAGGGCATGGGTTTGGCTAGCTGAGTGTATAACTAGGGCTCAGTTGGTGCAAGTGTAGGGAGCAACAAGGCTAGTCTAGAGGGGACAGTGCACAAGCTTAGCCTGGCCTCTAATGAAGGTGTGGGAGGCTTCTAGCTATGCAAAGCTAGGCTGAGGAAGTCTACAAGTAGCATAAGGTAGCATCCACATGGATGAAGCTAGGCTGCACTTAGATTTCCATTTGTGATGGCCAGGCAACAGCTGAGTTAGCCAGTGCCAAAATAAGGGATGTATAGGCTGGACTCTGTGAATCAGCAGAGCTACCCCTCTTCCAGGTAACAGATCAGGCTAGGAGAGAGGGAGGTTAATGCTAGTTAGTGTTTAGGTTGCTTTGAGTATGAGCTGCAACCAGGCCAAGTGACAGGGGATACCAAACCCTGGGCAGTATCATCAGTAGTCAGGTTTTGGGCCAGTAACTTAAGCAAAGGTAAGTAACTACCCCGGATAAGTACTGTTATCTCCAGTCTTTCAATGCTGAGTGGCAGCCCTTGGGCTGGGCCACCTTGCTGGCATCTGGTTTTCTTCTTGCAGTGACACTGAAGCAAGCACCCAGCTGAGGATGCAGAGGTGCTAGAGGGAAATCAGAGCAACCACACAACTGCTCTTCCCTTCAGCTGAGTTGGCACCAAATATTTGAGCTGGATGAAAGTCAAAGGAAAGCATGTTATTTTCAGATGTTATCTTTGTCAATAATCTCTTTGAGGCACAGTAACTCCTTCATAAGCCTGTAGTTGCTATGGCCGGAAATACTGATTACAGTTGCAGTGGATGGTTGAAGCAGCAAACCACCCCTCCCCTTGATGTGCCATATATTCTTTGGAATCAGAAAATTGATTTCCTTTCTGGCTTATTTCATGCATTCATCACATACTGGGATAGTCTCTTTCCCTTTCCAGCTATCTGGCTTTTTCTGGTGCCTTTTAAGCACTTTGCAGTGTCCTACCTGATGATCTGGCAGATTCTGGGGTTTTTACTGCGCATGATCCTGATGCATCCAAATTTCCCCAAATAAATTTCAAACAGGAAAAGCCTCCTTATAAAAAAAATTAAAGGGAGAAATTGTTTGGGAGTGGGAACATTTTTTCCTCCTCATTTTTTGACTGTGACATCTGTACCTCTCTGACTCCCACAGTTAAACCCTTTTCTACTTCATAAACTTGCAGATCTCCAGTAGAACGGCCAGGTGGCCCTGGGGGTGAATAGTGTGTTTCCCCCACACCACCCTCCACTTCCAGGTTCTGCTGACCACGACAGTCCTCTAGCTGCCCGGAGGCAGATTCAGGTAAGGCTCTTCCAGCCCCTGCACAGACTACTGAAAGAAATTGCTGAGAAATTAAAGGCCAGGCAAAGCTCAAATCAGTGTGTTAATTCTATAAAACAAAAAAAAGAAGGCAAAGCCTGACGGCATCCTGCAGAAGGTTAAACTGTTCACATGATCCCAGCAGCAAAATATGTACAATTCCCACTAAGTGACCTGAAGGAAATATGAAGGTGAGAGGGAATCCGCAGGGGCTGTGTTCAGTTTGTCTGTTTGCTGTGGCCAGACAGCAATACTGTAAAATTCAGCACATCCATAGGATTGCTCTGATAAGAAGGAGATACCTGTGGTGTACTGAGCGCTGGATGGTTCAGCTATGAACCTGCTGAGCTTGAGACAAGCTTGAGGGAGCATTATGAGATAACCTGCCTATTTATAAGATTTCCTGCTGTTTGGAACCCTACAGTGTCCATACTTGACAGTATCATGATGCTGTTGCTATTGAAAGGAAAATCTGATGGTCCTTAAATTCACTGTTTTCTTCCAGCATATTTTGAGCTTTTAAAGACAAGAATTGCTTTCACTGGGAAAGGTGTGGGGCTGCTTTTCAGCCACTGGTGCATCAGAGCCCCAACCCAGGGCTGCCTTGAAGTGAACCGACCATGCTTATCAGTTTGATGTTGTTAAAATGAAGAAAATAGCCTTTGCTACAATTAAGCATGTGTCTATTTCCTGAACTTCACAGAAATAAACTGTTTGTTCTTAAAGCATGATTCTTCTGTAAATCTGTGTGGTTTGAAACTTCACAGGGAGAGTTTGATGCTCATTTCACTGCTCAGCTACCTTGAAGGAACTTGGTGACTGGGTAATGCAGAAACCAGGTTGGCACCATGATGATGGAAAATTTAGCCTCTACTCCTCCTGCCTCACTGTAGGTCTGTAGCTTGAACCCACGCAGAAGGCTGCTTTAGGAGGCTGGGACTAAGATCCTTTTGCTTGGTTTGCTCATTGAACACCAGTGCAGTTCTTGTCTTTTCCAGATAGGAAATAGTGGAGCAGGAAAAGTGCAAGGGGCAGGAAGGATGCCAAGAGACTAGCACTACAGAGTATTTGGAATTTTTACAGCAGAGTGTTACATCTCCTGGGAAAGGATGAAGACCATGAATAGACTGTTTGCTGTCCACTGTTTCTCAACTAGGTGGCACCAAATGAAATGCGCCAATATCACCTGCAAATAAGCAAGAGGAGATACATTTTTCCCCCACTGTGCGTAGTTGTAATGCTGACTCATTGCTGTGACATGTTTGAGAGCAAAATATAAACGTTGTGTTCAGAAAGTAATTGGTTAAATTGGTGGGAAAAAGATCCTCTAAAAAGAAAATGAATACAGGAAGATGAATGCATTCCTACATGGAGAGAGCAAGAGAGTGTGGCTGCCTTTCTCAGGAAGGAGATAAATAAGACAGCAGCAACAGAGTATGCAGAGAAACAAAGCAGGCAGAGGAGGTAGATAAGACATCTCTACTTTCTCCCTCTAGGAAAGCAAAACAGTCTTGCTTCCACTGAAACTGAAGCTGCCCTATGGATAGGGGGAGACCAGGCCTCCATGGGTCAGAGGTGGCTGTTGCCTAGACCCCATGTGGCTGAGCTTTGCTCCTGGATTGACAGTTTCAGTGGTGACCCATAACAAACCAGACATCACTGCCCAGAGGGAGAGACAGACCCTACACATGGTAAGCTTGAAAACAACTACATTGCCTTGCTTTCACTGCATCTCATCAGAGACCTGTGGGCACACCAAGTCCCAAGCACAGGGTCACCAGGTGGAACCACACAGGTCCTGTGTGGCCATCAAATGCTGGGTCACAGGAGGCCGCAAGGGATTATAGGTTGATCACAAGGGATACGGGACAGCCTCACATGGAGGAGTTGAGTAGGTCGGATTCAGCTAATGGGACATGAGAACGTGAGGGATGCTGTCTGCAGACGTTGAGTGAGTGACTTGGGGAAACAGGAAGCTAATATTCCTCGTCTTTTAGTTGCTCAAGCTGCTGTAAGTTCCCAGGCTTTCACCACTATGTCAGCCCTCTGCTTGAACCATCAAGGGTAAACCTTGGTATTTCTAATAAAAACACAAACAGCTTCCGAAATGTTGAGTTCTCTTTGTTCCTAGTGCAGAAAACCTTTTTTCCTGATGAAACATGCCATTTGTGACAACTGTTCTGCATCAGTGATGGCTGGAGGGCACAGGCAGTCACAAACGGATTGATCAGTTTCTTGGGGGCCCAAAATAACATGGCTGTGAAAGAAGCTTGTGGCAGCTCTTTGTAAGGCTGTGAGGCCAAGAAGCCATGACTCTCCCTGCAGATCAGGCCACTTCATTTTGACCCAAGGCAGGATGACAGCAGCGTCCTGGGTGTCCACTTCACCCTCCAGCCTGGTGGCATGGAGCCATTTCACCTTTCTGGCCCAAAAAGCAGCTTAGTGCAGCCGCAGATCTCCCTTAGTCATTCGCCAGTGCTGGAAGTGCAGATGAACAAATAAGCTGTGGACAGTGGGGAACACCATAAAATCCTGGAGCAAATGGCACCATTTGGTGTCACTTGGCCACACACCCCAAGGAAAGACAGCGATGTTCCCTGCCTTGCAGTGCCCTGTAAATCTGGTGCCACCTCTGCACAGGGGCAGACGCAGATGATGAGATGCTGTGAAGCAATTTCTCCCTAGAATGAAGGGGTAAACTCTGCTGAAGGGCTCCTGCAGCAATAGGTGGCTGCAGCTGTGGGCT
Source organism: Psittacus erithacus (assembly GCA_009867235.2). NCBI lineage: Eukaryota > Metazoa > Chordata > Aves > Psittaciformes > Psittacidae > Psittacus > Psittacus erithacus. The sequence goes on along the minus strand of WYDI02024790.1, from coordinate 55,727 downwards.
CCCTGCCAGCAGCTGTGCCCAGAGTGGGATGTGGAGGCTGATCTCACAGTCAAGACAGCGGCCATTCATCGGCACTCAATAAACAAAAGTGCCTTGCTGGTTTACCCAGGAGATAAGCATGCAGGGCATAGAACTGCTTTCCCTTGTGTTCTCTGTGCTGAGTGTGGGAACCTGCCCTGGGTGCCAAAGGAGCCAGGGCTCGCAGGAACCAGGGCTGCTGGGTGTCAGGCAGCCCTGAGGCTGGAGCCCCATGGGTGCTAGGCACAGTGAGATGCTGGTGCTTACTGGAGGTTGTCAGCCCTGTAGGACATGTTGCCTTTTTAGCTTATTGATGATTAATGATGGAAGCTTGAAAGCTTTTTGCTTGGTTGATATTTTTTCAGAGGCTAATATTGCTGAGCCTTGCTTTGCTGTCTACCAGTTGTCTACATGGACTTCAGCAAAGCTTTTGACACTAACCCACACAACATCGGGCAAGAGTGGGCTGGGTGAGTGGACAGTGATGTGGATTGAGAACTGGCTGAATGACCAGTCTCAGAGAGCTGTGACAGGTGGTTCACAATGTGGTAAACACTTGTGTGTCTTGGGCATCAGAGACTTCCCCCCACTACTTGTTAGGCATTTAAATCACATAGTTACTAAGAAGACATCCACAGCCTCCTTCCAAGGAAAGACGGCCAGAGGGGACAGACAGACTGTGTATGCTGGTTCACCTGCATGGTCTTGCAGCCTTCAGCCCTCAGAGACAACAGAGCCAGGCTTAAGGTGGAGCTGTCCCCTTCATGCGCCCCCTTCGCCCTCCAGCTGCATCCACATCCCCTCTCACTTCTGTAATGTCAAGTGTCCACACAGAAAATGAAACCAGACCTACTGCGTCAGTGGTGTCTGGGTGATTCTCAGCATTTAAAGTGATGGCCAGCTGTGAATCTGTTAGTTTTATTCATACTGTTTGGCTGTATTCTCAGCAGCTGCATGCTGGATGCCTCTCCTATCACCTCAGTGCTGGTACCTTTGGTAACCCATTCTGTGCTCCCAATGGAGAACAAGATCAGGCTTGGTTGAGATTGATTTTTCCAGAAAACAATGTTGACAATGCTAGTTATATGTTACTGCCTCTTCAGTCTTTATCAGCCAAATTGTCTATCAGCTCGCTGGTAATCCCCTGCAGGATGGCCACCAGGACAAGGAAGCAGTGACCAGTCTTGCCCAGTTTGGCTTTGTTAAGCATTGGTTTAATACCCACACTCCCCAAGCACATGGGGATTTCACTATTGCACCACAGTTTATTAAAATAGAAAGCAATGCAAATGGGGGAGGAAGCTGAAAAACGCGACCTCGTGAAAGCCTCTTTCTTTGCCAGCAGACTGAACTTGACCCGTGTCCTTGGCAGGGCTAAACCAGCCCAAGGCCTCTCTGGCAGCTGGGCTGAACGCAGCACAGGGTTTGGAGACTTGCGCAAGGGGAGCTTTGTGACAAGCCGAGCACAAACTTGGTATAATGCTCCTGTGTGAGCCATGATGACAATAATACTGCCTCATACAGAAGGTCCTGAGCTCTGCTCTTCACCTTGTGTCTGACACAGACATTGCTGCTTTTGAAGCTCCATTTTGTACTGAACAGTTTTAAATCCCTCTTGTGTCTGCCAGATGAAAAAAAATGTGTGTTTGAGAGCAGAGGAAACCTTGACAACCTGGCACTCGCTGAATGAGAACTTTCTTCTGCTTTTTTCTAACACATCTCTTACAGGCAGCTGGAAGAAATGGCTCCTTTGTGCCATGGAGGTTATTAAGAGCAGTTGTTTTTTTGCAGAAGAACCAAAAATAAAGACCGGTGATTGCAGTCCTCTTAAAACTCAGCACAAAGCTGGACAGCGTTAACCTCTTCTTTGCCAGGGGACAGTGCTGTCGTACCTGCACATCTATGGGATGGAACATTGTGATAAATGGTAAGATCTATCCACCTCAATTCACCCTGAGCTCAGTTCAGCTTTTGTCCAAGTTGGTAAAGCGCACTGAAACCCGCTGACGCCTTTGCAAAACAGGGCAGAGTGGGGACCTGCCACCACCAAGGGAGGGGCTGGGAAGGAGTGTTGCAGCTGGGGAATGAGAAGGGGTGACTGCAGCACTCACGCACTGTTTCACTATTCCCCAAACTGGGGGAGCCGTACATCAGTGCCTGCCACAGCAGCCTGCCTGCAACCCGTGCCTTGCTGCCTGCTTTCCCAAGGACATGGTGGAGACAAGGCTGTGGGGTTGGGGCAGACTGTGCTGGAGGCTCCCTGCCCACAGCACTTGAATTTTCATCCTATGATGGGTGCTCATCCAGTACATGCCAAAAAAATGGCCATGGTACACAGGTCTTCCATCTTGGTCAGGCACCACTGTTCTGGAGTGAGCTTTCCACCTCCTATGCTCTACCTTCTCATGCTTTGCCCAGTCCAGATTGATATGCTGCTCCCTTTCTCACCTACATCCAACTCATTAGCACTGGCCCCTGACGCTTCATCAATGTCTGGTGAACATCTTCTCCCTTGTGTTACATGTCCGTAACTGTGATAACAAGCTCCTCGCTTTTTCAGGTGTATGTGCTTCAATGATGTTTCTGGGCTCTTCATTGTGACTTCCTATAATTGTGGCTTTTCCTATGTACACAATGTGTTCATTAGCCTGACACAGTCCCGCATCCCTGCTCCCTGTCCACCATCTTCTCTGATCATCTCCAATTTGTTGCATAGGTTGTATGCAAAATACGAGCTCACTCCTCTAATCAAGATAACAGAGTTTTATTGAGGGACAAAGTCAATAAAGCAAAAGCAACAGCGCTGGGCACATGACTGTAGCCAGAGGCGCGCTGATTGTTGTTTGTTACAGGTTTATATACTTTCACTATTGCATTAGTCATATACATATTCATAATTCTCGCTTATAGGCAGGAATATTATAACTAGCTCCAGAAACTTATTATCATAATCCTCCTCCTCTTGGCGTCTGCGCACTGCTCCCCAGTGATTGTGGGCAAGGGTCTTGAAGATGAAGTAAGCAGTCTTCCTCAAGTTGTACTTTTCACCTTTGGCACAGTTGGATGCCCCAGTAATCACAAAATTAGCTGAAACCAGCCATATCTGTATTTTCTCTGGTAGCTGGCAAAGATTTAGAACAGCGTGACCTTCTTGCAAAATTTATTGCAGGATGGGCAGACAAGGAGTATCCAAAGCTAGCAGATGTTTGGGAGGCACTGTCTCTAAACCAGCTGATAAGTAGAAGGATGGTGTGAAATAATTCATTCATGTTTAGTGAGGCCACTAAATCCTGTTGTCTCACCACAGACTTGCAACACAGACATTGTTCTTTATCTTCGACCTAAGTTAAGCTAAAAGTACTTTAACCCTACTTTTTCCAGGCACTAGCTTGGATTCTCAAATCAACCTCCCCCCCCCTTTTTTTCTTTTACCTTTACAAATTCTTTTGCTATGTGACTCCATTTTGCTCAAGAGTTCTGGCCATTTTCAACTTGTTGTCTAATCTTGTGTCTTTAGTGAGCTTAGTTTCTGTTATCACAAACTCATACACATGGCAACACCTATGATTTGCGAAAGCCAATACATTTACGTGTTTATCACATTGCGTATTAGCGCTTTGCTGGCTACTGTGAGCCTTTGCTATAGAGCTGGTAACACCACGCTCGCTGTGCCTGGTGCACGTGAACCGTGAGGGATGCTCTTCAGAAGCCTTCCCCTGGACATCTTCCCCTCTTTTCCTTGGTTGTGTTACCCCTGGGGACATCCTCCCAAGAGGCACAGAGAACTGGCTGGCTGCTGCTGTGCTCCTCACCTTCTTGCTTAGTTTCCAAAGCCACTGAGACGGTCTCTGTGGATGTTTTTGTGCAAGGACCCATTAGGCTCCTGAAACCACGACAGAGCTTATTAAACTCGAAAGCCATGGCCGCCTGTGGCCTGGAGGCTGTCCAGCAGGACAGCACGCAGTAAGCACTGTGACCCAACTGACCACAACCAGCTTGGTCTTTATTTTGAAGGGAAGGGCATTTTTTATCACCATCGCACCCCCCATTTTCGCTTGTCCCGTTGTTCCACCCGCGGGTCGCAACGCCAGGTGCCTGCAAGATGGCTGACGGGTGAGCTAAGGGAGCGCGGACCTCGCCCTGCGGCGGGTCGAAGGGTGTCTGCTGCCGGAGGGGAGGGCGACGGGCACGGCGGGGCACCCCGCAGCTGCCGTCGCCTGCGGAAGCGGCTCCCCGAGAAGTGCCCGCGCCGGGGGAGGCCGCGTCCAGGCCCAGCCACCCCGGCCCCCGTTGCCGTGGCGACGCGGCGGCCGCCCCGGCGGGGAGGGCCCGGCGGCGGCGGCAGCGGCGGCTTTTCGTGCGCCGAGCGCGGCCAGAGGGGGCAGAGCTGAGCCGGGCCGGGCCGCGCCGCGCCGCGCTGAGCCGCTCCGCACCCCGCGCCGCACCGGTCTCCGGCCCCGGCGGGAACCCGGCGCCGCCGCCCCGGACCGGTAAGTACGGGCGCGGCCTTTCCCCGGCCCTCGGGTGGTGCTGCTGGGTGTTCCGGCACTCCTCCTGCCCCCGGGCTGTAGCTCGCCTTCCCTGGCCTGGCTCCTGCTGCACCGGCCCCTCGCCTCAGGGCTGTGCCGATCCCCCTTCCTGCATCCCTGGTCCCTGGGGGGCCGGCCCTTCACCCCGGGGGCTGCGGGTTCTCTGGCCCCCATGTACCCGGCCCATCCAGGAGGGTGCAGACTCCCCTGGACCCCACTTCCCCTCCCTTATCCCGAGGGTTGTAAGCCCTCCACTTGCTCTCCTCACACTGGGAAGTGCCGATCCCCGCCTCCCCCTTGACGGTCCCAAGGGGTGGGGGTCTGCCTGCCTGGATTTGGGGCGCAGGTCCGCTTGTGTCAGCTCCGAGCCCTAGGGAGATCGCCCCGTGCTCCCCGTGGCGCCGGGGCTGCCCTTGCCGGGTGCTGGGGGCTGTAAGCGGCGTTACCCGTCCTCCCCCTTGCCGCGCCGGGGAGACTGCGGGTGACACGTGTGTGGTGCCAGCCGTGCCCTGTAGTGCCTCGGAGCTCCCGCTTTTTACATTGTAAGCGATTTGCGCGTTTCTCCGGGGTTTCAGAGCCTCTGGTTACCCTGGTCGCAGGTCGGGACCCTGCATCTAAGCCCCTCTGAGCTCCTTCCAGGCTCTCCTAAGGCAGATCTCTGCTTTTCTGAGGTAGGTCAAGGTTAATGTGCTCTTCCTCCTGTGGATGGGGAATGTGAAAATTTGGATAGGCTGTGGGATCTCCTCAAGGTCACCCTGGAAACTGGACCCCAAGCATCCTCTCCTCTCTGCACACCCCAAAGAACCAGGCTTCTGCTGGGTGAGGGTGCAGTTGTGGAAATGGGATTTTCCAGTGCCCAGGGCCTCTGTCCTGCAGGTCTTCTCAGCTTTCGTTTTTCACACTTCGCCAGGCTGTCAGAGTAACAACCATCAGGGCACAATCTCAGCTATATTTATTTAGCCTAATATGTATTAGGTGTTCACAGTTAACGGTTGGTTGTTTTTACCATAGCACATTCATCTCCGTTAGTCTCGCTGCTGTTAGGATCTGACCTCTTGTGGTGTGGCTGCTGCTGTTGGGATGGTATCTGCAGTGATTTTAATCACTACAAGTCACTGTGGCTTTGCCTCTCAAGAACTTGCTTCTTGGCAATGGCGAGCAAAATGCAATTGCACTAGAGTGGTGCTTGGCTGATAAAGATGTATCATGTGGAACTTGGATGGTGGTCATCTTCTTGTCCTCAGCTTGTGTTATGCTTTTTAAGCTGTTATAAACAAAGGTGTAGATGAGATCTAACAGGAGGAGTTGCTCTTACCTCTTCACCAGAAAATAAACACCAGTACTTAATGAGCGTTTGCCCGTTTGAATGTCTTGCCTGTAAGGTTTTTAACTGCGCTACTACTGCTTCTTGTCAGTCACACAGATAAAGCTTTTCTCCTGGTGCTGTGCCCTTGGGCTAGTTTGTTCACTGAGTGCCCATCATAGTAAGGAACGTGATGTTTTGAGGGCAAGGGTGATCCGTGGCAGAGCCAAGTAGGAGTAAGGAGCAAATCTGTGTCATAAATTGGAGCCTGGCACTGCTCTAAAGGAAAGTCTGCAGCCTTTTTTGATGCCCAGGAATCTTGTTAATATCTTACTAAGTTCCCAGGGCCCTAGCAGATCCTCCTCATGTCATTTTAAGAAGTAGTAATGCGCTATATTAAGTTACTAGAAGGTAGAAATCGCTAACAGCCTGACAGGGCCATTTGCTCCCCCTTTCCTGCCAACATTTAAATTAGTGGGCAAGATCAGGGAAAATACCTACCTGGCTGGCCACCATGACAGTAGCATGTACATGTGGAAGCAGCCCCCCCTGCTCGCTTCTGTGTCAGGTTTTGTGTTGCAGGTCTCTGGCAGGGCAGAGGTGTGATGGAGAGAAGGTACTGAGACACAGTGACTAGAGCTTGGTGTGCCTCAAAGCCTGGGAGCTGTGAGGATTTGGAACTGTGCTCTGATGAGGGTGTTATAAGGGAGAAAGTCTTGCTTAGGAGCTGTAAGCATTTCATGTGCCTATACAGTTGTTCTTGCGTAACTGTTGTCATGCTACGAATTGTGAAATAGTAGGAGGGAGACATTTCCTGGAGCAGGGCAGCAGCATTTCTAGGTGGGAAAATGTTGTGCTATGTTTAGCTAGAGTAAAAGATGCTTAGAGTCAGCATCCCTAACTGGGGTAGCATTTTTGCAGATTCCCCTGAGAACAGCTTTTCCAAGAGGGGTAAAGAATGATTTAAGGAGCACCCTTGTTACAGGGTGCATGATGACCATGCAGTGCTGTAAAAGTAGTTAATTGTCTCTGGCACTTAGGGTTTTATCTGAATAATCTGCAGCCAGGAGGCAGTAAGAGGCAGGAGTGGTGAGTTGCTCCTTGTCCCACAGCAAGGAGCGAATAGGTGTCATGTAGGCTGTGTGTTCTATCTCCGGTCCTACAAAGGGCCAGGCTTTGAGTTTGCTGCTGGACTGGGGATTAGTTGTTTTATAGCCTCTGGGCTCTCTTTCAACCCCACTGTGGAAATAAAACACTCTTGGGAGGGCAATTGCCATATTCACAGTAGCTGCTGGAGGGTCATATGTCCTTGTGAAGTTTGTGGCCAGAAAAGATTAGCAGCGTTCAATGTGGCTGAGTTGTGTCCCTTGGTGCTGGCTATTCCAGCGTGATGCTTTCTTTTGTCACTTGATCCTTGGGCTCACCTGGGGGCAGGGAATGGCAAATCTTTTGCACTGCCAATTGTCCAGTGCCAGTAAGATGCCCTCTACAGGGTGTATCTCTTAATGGGCTGTTTCTACCTGCATCAAATAAAATTGTCCTGCCAGAATGACATAAAAAAATCATTGAACTAGGCACCAAGGGAGAAGGAAAAGAGGTGGAAAAATGCAAAATATTTTTGTTCAGTTGTTAAGAGATCCTATGCTGAGGAGGTGACGTGTAACCAAACTGGATTTGGAATGGCTGGGACAAAGGAGTTTCGTTATGATCCAGAGTACTGTAGCTCATGTACATTATGACAGGATGCTCATGTCCTATGAAGGGAGTTTCTGCAATCTCCCCTTTTCTAGGCTGTTTCAGAACAGAGAGGCATTTCTCCCTAATGCCTTTTTGGTTGTCCTTTTTCAGAGTGTTTGCTTTGGATTTATTTCCTTGCTCTACACAGCTCCTGGCAGTTCAGCAGCATCCCAGAGCTGTGCACCTTCACCCACGACTGGAATAAGTTGATGTTGCTCTGGTAGAGGCAGCAGAGTAAATCTGGTTTACAGCTGCCAAGGTTGGGCTATCACGTAGAAGCCCTCAAGCTACAGGAATCGCCTGGGCAGTCAGCCTGTTTAGCCTGTCATTTACAGGTTTGCCAAATGTCCCGTTAGTCTTCAAGCTGGACACACTTCACATCCAGCTGCCTCTGCTTCCCTGTTTAAATCTGCAGTACTGTGTAAGAACAAGTGCCTGTGCTGCTCCTTCAACAGCAACAGTGCAGGACGGGGAAGAATCTGCCTGGTCACAGCATCCTGCCTTCTGCTGCTGCAGGTACATAAAGACTAGTTATTATTCTTTTTACGTCCATGTATATGTTCACCTAAATTCTTAACCATGTCTTTAGGAAATGCAGAAGACTGCTTTAATGCCCATATTTGTACATTTGGCTTTCTTAGCAGTACCCAAACATCTGCACTACCAGGAATTTTGGAGAGTTGGAATTACCAGTTGCTTTCATGGCCAATGAGCTATGGATGCTGCCTGTGTGAGCCACTGCAGTGTTTTCATTTCTTACTGTTGACCATGTGATACACTGTGTGTGTTTCATGGTGCATTTCTCATAAATGCAGTTTCTGTCAATGTGCCGTGAGACAGCAGGACATGACTGCATCCCCTCCTCTGCTGAAGAGGTGCCTGCAGTCTAACAGGACAGTGTGTTTTTTGTTCTTTAGTGCTGTGACTTGATGAAGCCACCTTTCTTCTGCAAGATTGCGTCTTCTGGTCTGCGCCTGATTGGAGTGGGGACCATCATTTGGCCATATCCAGCTAATAGCACAGCAGGTTGCCAGAGCTAATTCGGTGTTGCTGAAGTTAATCCCAACAGCAGATAAATAACTTTTTCCTGTCCTCTTCTGTTTGCCTTCCAGCACAAACATAGCAGGAAGGAGGAGGTGGATTGAGCTGTCCAATGGGAAACTGGATGTTGTTTTAACCTCGCAGTTTTGATTGGTAGTTCCGATTGTGAAGATAAAGTAACAGGGAGTACAAAAGCTGTAGAAAACAAGGCAAAATCCCAAACAACCCCATGAAAAGACCTTGTCACTCTGGGTGGTTTGGATTTCTGTTTGGCAGTTTACTCTTACACATATGCAAATATAAAAGCTTTGAGTGCTTGATGTCTTAGGAGGGCCGCCTACATGGAGATTATGTGCCTGGAGAAGGGGAAGGCACCTGGTCTGCAATGTGTCAGGATAAATGTGATGGGATACCATTTATTTAATTTGTGGGGTCTCTGTTGATTTAATGCAGCCTGTGGTGAGCTGCTCACAGCAATGCAGTCGTACACTTCTTTTGTTACGCTTTCTGATAACCAGTTCTTGCTCTTGGTTTGGTGGTGCTGTTGTGGTGCATGGCTACGCCTTGTCAAACCTCCCTGTGCCCTGCTCTTTCCCTTTGGCACTGATGCCAGTGTGTGGTGTATCAAGAGAGCTGTCTGGATTTATTATTTTTTCCTTTGATCCAGCTGAGTTTCACAGAATGGCATGAATTCATGCAGATGACTGAAGTCCCACCAAAGATGCTGCCTGCCCGACACAGAGTTTGACTCCATGGCTGGGGCTCACGCTCTTGATTTAAAGGCTGTCCCAGCTTCATGGACAAAGTGGGGAGAGGGAAGGAGAAGGAAAACTTCTCATATATAGAGCAGTAGTGCTGCTGCACTGAGTGACTAAATGGCTTGGAGGAGGCCTTTGGCAAGAGAGGTGTGTGCTTTTCTCTTTTGGTTAGAACATGGAGATACAGGACTTTCAGAAAGTCATTTTAGTGGGAGAGAGATGCTGTGCAAGTGAGCTCTTCATTCAGATCAACCCAGAAGGCAATCCAGAGGCCGTGATCCTTCATTTCTGCATTCAGTTGCAGCTTACAGTGACATCTTTTTGTTTCATCAAGGGTCTGTGCTGTGTGCTGTGCCCAGCAAATGCTGGCTTTGCATGGGTAAATGTGTGGGAGGAAGTGGTAGCATGTGGTGTGCTTAGTGTGTTGTTTCTGTTGCTGCTGATTACTCTGTCCTTTCCCCTATGGTGTCTGACCCCTTCCTTCCTTTAATGGGTGTGCTGCCTGCACACCTTGGCAGAGGAGATGAGGGCAGTTCCCTGTTGCCTGCAGGAACACCTTCACCAAGGCCACATGCAGACTGGGGGTGTGTTTGGTGTCCTGTTCAGTGCTATGATCTGTCATAGACAGGGATTTATAAAAGAAAAAAGAAGGAAGCATATTTTAGGGACAGGATATGTCAGGGCTAACTGTGAATTTGGGTACGGTGTCACCTTTGCCACAGATCCAGGGCATGACCTTGAATAAGCAGTAAAATGTCTGTCTCTGACCCTACCCCTACAATTGAATAGGGACGGCAGCACTTCTTGGGTTTTGCTACTTGTAAGCAAAAGCAGTGCAATCTGTTGCAGAAGATATGATCTAATGTCATAAATGGTCTCTTCTGGGTGCTTCGTTTTCCTTTTTCATTTTGTGTTGGCTTCCTCAAAGATGGGGGTAGCTTCATTTTCCATGACCTGGGTAATCTGAGCCCTTCTCTGTAAGGCAACAGGAGCGCTTGTTGGTTCATCTCATCCTTTGGGAGCAGCTGTTGTTTATGAACTATTTTTTATAGCTATTTTCTAAGGGTGGTAGTTCTTTTAAAGGACATAAGCTACCTTGTGTTGGCCTGACCCTTTCCCTGAACTGTCCTGCTTTTGTTTTTTTGTTTGTTTTTTCCTCTCCAGAAACTTACAATCCAGATACATTGGTGCCCTGCTCTGGGTCTTCAGAACTAATGGAGAACCTAAAGAAAATAGCTTGGGTACTGAAGTGATAAGCAGTACAGAAATGCCAGACACTATATAAACAACTAAACTCAGCCCCCGGCCCTTCCTGAAAGAGGGATGATTTGCAGAAATACCTCAACAGATGGTCTGAATTTGGCTATGGAAAGGAGGGAAGAAATGCCAGGCTGCTGCTGCACTGTGTGTGGGTGCATGCCTGCGTGTGCTGTGCAGCATGCTGCTTGCCTGCATGCTCCTGGGGAGGCTGAGTAGGCTGCTCCTGCAGCTCCTGCCTGCTCAGGAGGCATCTGTGCACCGCTGACTCAGTCTCTGCGGCTCCTGCCAGGTCCCTGGTGTTGAGTGAGCTCCTGCGTCTCCTGTGGGAAGGTTTGGCTTACTGGGCTGCTCTGGTAGAGGTGAGCTGTGGTTACTTTTGCAGAGGCACGGGGTAAGGTGAGATGTCGGATCACACTGTGGTCTTCCAGCAGTCAGGTGGTCTCTTGCACTGACAAGATTACCTCTTCCTGTGACAATGTAAATTGAGGTGATCTGGAGGTGGAAGCAAACAGATCAGCTGTAACAAAGGACTATTTGGACACACCTATGCACATATGTGAGCTGACAAACTTGCTGTTAGCCTGAGAGGACATGAAATGAGAGAGGCTTTACATGGTCATGGCCAGGGACTCTAAACTCTAGCAGAGCTGGCTGCTGTGGGCAACTTCCTCTCTCTCCTGATGAGGTTTTGCTCATGCAGGGGAAGGAAAACATGGTTTCCTCAGCTGGTAGCAGACCTGGGGTCCTGACACCAACTTTGGCAGCAGCAGTGGGCTGTGCCACCTCTTCTGTGGGCTCTGCTATGGGGCAGTCAGGTTCCCATGCCAGTAGCCACAGCTGTCTCCAGTATGGATCATGGATTAGAGCCTAGAAGTACTTGTCCAACTGAAGCATGAAATCAGACCCTACAACTCAAGGAGAATTATAAAGCAGGTATGTTTATTACAGGCCCGGGTTCAAGGGGGCGATCACTCCTCCCAACTTGCACACTGAGGGGTTAAGCAAGCAGATATCACAAGGACCTCTGGAGCGGAGCAGTGTGTCTGGTTCCTGCATTGCCAAACCATTGTTAGTCTCCCCACACAATGTGCCTGTTGCATTGCTCACTGGAACAGTTTTGTTGTGTCTAATGCTATTTGCTGTTCCTGCTATGCACTCTTTGGTGAGACAGTGTTGGTTGGTAGTTAGAGCAGGGCTGTCAGGTAAGGTTTTTTGTTTTGGAAACTTTCTGAAAACAGGTCTTATTCTTAAGCAGTGCAGAATGAATTTCTTTACTGATGATGCTTACCATGTCAGGTAAATTCTTGTGGATACATCTGGCACGTATCAGCATTGCACCACACATGCATGGTAGCCAAGTAAGACATTTAATGTCCCGAGAATGACTTTCAAAGTTTGACTTATTTAACTTTTTACCTGTCATTCTCTTTGTTTTCCTTGCCTGCCTTCCTGCTGGTTCACAGCTTTATGGGTGAGCAGAGAGCTGGTAAATGTGTCGTGCCACAGACTTCTGAGCTGTTAGGTGGTGGCTGCAGTCCCCTTGCAGACAATTCCTCTGCTTGTCACAAAGCACGTATGACTTTCCCTGGAAGAGCTGCTAACCTCTTCAGGAACAACAAAAACATCAGTGTGGGGCTGCTGACGTACATTTAGCAAAGAACCATTTTGCTGTGATCTGAACAGCTTTGTCATAAGCAAACTGAGATGGGAGGAGAGAACTGCTGTTTGTGATGCAGGAGCAGAGCAGGTACATTCATGTATCCCTGCAGCAAAGGAACTGGCAGCAGCAGTGTCCTGTGTTGCTATTCATGTGGCTGAGAGGCAAGGAATATTAACATGACATTTAATGGACATTCTTCTAGTGTACTGGGAGCATTAGTCAAATTCTGCCTTCAGTGGTTAGTAATGAGATAAGATTCCTTCCTCTGGAAGGTGTCTACCTGCTGTTGCAGTGTTTGGGAGACTGGGAGATGTGCTTTTGTTACCCTGTCTACTCTCCATTTCTGGTCTTTTGTACAAAAGGCACCTGAAATACAGACTTGGCTCTAGCAAGCAGCTGAGCTTGCAACCTGTACAGCAGTGGTTGTATGCTTACATGGTAGCTCTTACTTAGTGCTTCTCTGTCACATTGCCTTAGGTGTAGCCCAGCTCCTAACTCCAGAGGGTGACATAGGAGGGTTTATGTCCTTCCAGATCCTGGGGTCCTCTTTCATTAACCTACAATATTTTGGCATTGGCATCCATGTTGGTGGCTGGTGATGTCAGTGCACTGTGGCTTTGCTGCAGGGGCAGGGTGGAAGGTTTGCTGGATTCATTGCTGTTCCAGCCAGGCTCGTGCAGGCCCTCTTCAAGACTCCAAGTGACAGCTGTTGGTTGACATATAGCCCCCCAGGGCTCTGAATTCTGTTTAGGCCTCCGAAGCCCTTATATCCCAGGCATCCTTGGAGGGTTTCTTGTTCTATTTTGTTGTTGTTTATTGATTTAATTTTAGTTTTTCCAGTACACACAACAGTCAGGCTGGAGGCTGCTGCTGGAGGGGCAGCCCTGCTGCTCACTCCTCCCTCTCTTTGTGCTGGCACAAGCATTTGTGTGTTCACAGCTATGCTTTGACCTGGGAATAGGCCTAGTCTGAAATTAGTTCCTCTGGTTGCTGGGGGAAGGAAGAGTTCCCTACTCTTTGGAAGTAGCCTGAAGTTATGCTAGACTAATGGTTAAGTATGCACAGCCTTTGCTGGGAAAAAAGAATCACATGGCTTGAGAGAGATCCACTTTCCAGGGGCTAAAAATCCCTAGTATGATTTCCTTCATGCAAATATTTGCATCTACTCTGACACTACATTGTCAAGACTGCATCGAGTCTGTACCAGTGCCTCTTTGTGCAGGACAAGCCATGTTGTATTACCCCTTCAGAGCCCTGAGTCTTGCCTGGTGCTTGATTGTAGATTCTCCCTTTGAGGGGAAGAGTCATCATTGTGTCTTTAAAACACTCTGCAATTTGCATGGCATAGTCCTTGCTGCCAGAGAAAGGTAGTTACTTTTTCCAGGCCTCCTGGGGATGGCCCTATGTACTTCCAGGTGCAGGAGGAAGTGGGAACAGAGAGGGGGAGAAAACATCTTTGCTTTGCTGTGGCACAGTCCCCTAGTGTTCACAGGAACAAGTGCATGCTTTAGGAAGTGCACAGTGAGCACATGTCCTTGGAGATGCAAAGAAATACGACCGACTTCCTCTCCTCTTCCTCTCCCTCCCTTGCATGCTAGGAGGTGGTGGCAGTGCCTAGCAGGCACCCCTACTGTGAGCACAGCTGATGCCAGGGGTGGCATAGGTGAGGGAGCTGGTTACCCTTGGGAATGGAGGCTCCTCTCTGAGCATGTCTGAACCTTGCTGGGACTGTGTGTGTCTTTCTTGCTGTCCTTTTGCTTCTTCCTGCCACAATCAGTTCCTCTCCCTCCTGTTTCTGAAGTCTCTGTGCCTATTTCGACATGAGTGGTGCACATGGTCCAACCAGTCCCCAGTGCAGATGGGTTCAGGAAGCCGACTGGGATTGCCTAACTTGGTTGAGCTTGCGCTGCAGCCTGTCCCACCGAGCTGCCCATGACTGACTCAAGGGTCGTGGAGGAGATGGGTCAGCGTGAAGAGTGGCACGTGGCAGGAGGCTGGGTGGCTTGCAGCTCCTGGTGCTGCTCCGTGGCAGGAGGCTGCTCGTGCCACATGGTACCTGCAGGAGAGGGGCTGCCTACCGGGTCCCTGGCTCACAGTCCCAAAGCAGCGGGTTCTCATCCCAAGCCTTGTGATCTGCTCTGGGCCACAGAGGTAGGAGGGAACAAGCTGTCTGGCCCTTTGGAAAGGGGTGAATGAGCAAGGCTTTTTCACGTGAGTGGGGCAGCTGGTCTGCGCGAACTGTAGGGTGCAAGCTGCAGAGCTCCAATGTTTCTCTTCTGAAAGCTCTGTCAAAGCAAGTACTTTCCACTCTAGCACAGCTATTATGGAAGAGCTTGGGTTTGCTGTGCCCTTCTCTCCCTTTGCCCTAAGGGCACACTGGGCTTGTTTGAATTAATGTAATTAGCACATGCGTTATTAGCTCACTAAGGCACAAAGAACTCATGTATATTTGTAGCCAGGTTAAGCAGCCCCTATTAATTTAATAACCGTGTCCTGCTCAGCACATGGCAACAGTTAATCGCTGGTGGTGACTCAGGATCAGCCAGTATGGAGGGAATTTGAGCAAGGTGTATATGTGTGTGGTTCTCCTTTATTGTGTTATATTTTTATTAATGAGCAGAGCTGTGAAGGGAATTAGCAGGAGGCACAGTAGATGGAAGGAAGCTTTCAGTGAGGTTTGCCAGCCAGCCATCCCTGAATATTTCCTGTACTCTACAGTGCCTGTAGAAAAGTGTCTATATAATGAATCAGCATTATATGACGCAGGTTGGGAGGTGGAAATGTACAGAAATAAACTTTGGCGAACTGTGCTTGAACTCTACTCCAGTTTATGAGCTAGGTACTGGTGGTAATTTTGTTTCTTTGTCTAACCAATTTCCCCTCGGTGAGTCCTGGGGCAGGGGAAGTAGCTGATGTATTCTGGTGCTACCCATAAATGAGATTGTGAAAGGGCAAAGTTCTTTGAAAAACAAAAATAGTTGTAAGCAATTTCATTCTCTGCAGTGCTCAGGCCCTTTTGTGGCTCTGGTTCTTGCCACGTACGGAGCTTAGCCAGGTCCCGTAGGATGCTTGCCACCAGGTAGTTTTGTTTGCTTGTTTTGTTTGTTTGGTTTTTTTTGTTTATTGTATGTGTGTGTCTTTTGTTGGTTTTTTTTTTCCTCTCAGAAGATGCAAGTTATGGGGGTGAATGACAGTTTGTGCTCCACCACCGTGGAATGATGCACCCTGCAAGTCCAGGATGGCAGCATGTGTCTGTGTTCCTGTAGCCCTGCATGTGGGATAGTAAGGTCCTGTACCGCTTCTAAAACTAGTGAGTTAAGCATTTTGGGGGCTCTTTTCAGCCAAGATCACTATCCATACAAAGGAGGCTTCCTGCATTTCTTCTCTTTTTCCCCTCCCTGCAACGATCACAGGTCATGCTCTTCGTGATGATCTTAAGTAGGAGGAATCTGCTGAAAAGCAGCTGATGTGCTTGCACAGCTTTGGGTAGGTTTTCTGCAGGTAGCTGTTGGGGTGAGTTGTAGGTGTCTTGCCTGCTCCTTCTTTTTACTTTCCCCGTTTGCTGTTTCTCCCCCCTGCCAAGTAATCTCGGGCTATAAAGCTCTGAACTGTTCCAGGTCATTGTGAGCTTGTGCAGGAGCATCATTGAGAAGATGAGGCTCTTACAGACAGGCAAGGAAATCCCATGAGACTGGACAGAACCGTGTATGTAATAATGTGCCCTCTTCACTGCAGCTGGTGGAGGATCAAGCTCCCAGACTCCAGCAGAGACAACTTGCTCTTCTGGCTTGCATCTGCCGAAAACCTGGCCCTCCTGGGAGGGATGGTAGGAAAATAAAAGTCTCAGTGGAGTGTCAAGGGTTGCGCACAAATCTGTCTGCAGTAGGTTGGAGCAGATACGTTTATTTCTTCTTCCTCAGAGCCTGTTCCCACATCAGCCCAGTGCTTGGATGAAGATACTGTTCGTTTCTAGTGGGATGAGGAGCTGTGATAGTCTACATTGTACTGGTGGTACAGAGGTATCCCCCATGTGCAGCTCCTACAGGGTGCATTATGGGGCATGGGAGGAAATAATAAAAGATGAAAAAGAATGAAAGTCTGCAAGAGGAGAAATGGTTGCTGGGTACCTCAGATGCTGGTTGTAGGTGGTGCTTCCTTTCCCCCTGCCTTTTTTTTTTCAGAGACAGGTAGGGACACTGCTTGGCTTGGTGGGCAGAGGCTCTCTGTGCAGGATCACAGCAGCCTGCTGTCTCAGATCTGTGGGCTGCTTGGCACATACCAAGGCAGAGGTTGTTTTCCAGAGCAGCATTTTTAGCCAGTGAGGAGCTGTGTTCCCCTCTCTCTTCATTCTGTCTGCTCACTGGCTTGGATGAGTTTGGAGAAGGAAGGAGAAGCCTTGATCTAAAATTTAACCCAGTGACTTCATTGGCTGTCCTTCTTACTGCGCTGTGTGAGCAGCCATATGTCAGGGTTGGCTCAGCAGGCCCCTTGCTGGCTGCTGGGCTGGAAGGGATGGAGCTTAATTTATAGCCCTGGAGTAGCTGAACCTGGGTCTATTTCTGGCTTGTGTCTTGTTCCATATCTGCCTGAAGGAATACAGTGCAGGGGAAGCAAACTTGGATTTTTTGGTTGTTTTTCCTTCTTCTCGAAAGAAGAATTTGTATTCCAACACCCCCACCCAACTTCAAGAAGAAAAAGCCTTTTCCAGGTCTGCATGCACTGTTCTGAGAAAAGTCATACTCATCTTGTGTCATGGAGGTGGTGGTCATCCTTGACCTTGACACAGCGGCTGCCAAGCTCTCTGACTTGAGGGCTGTCATCAGGGTTCCAGAGGCCTTGAACTGCATCATGTCCATCCTGCATGCCCTATGCTCCCAGAGGCTTTGAATTGCATCCTGTCCATTCTGCATGCCTTATGCTAGCCCCGAGGAAGGAGCGCCAGCTGTCAGCAGGAGCTCCTCAGTGGCCACAGCACTGACCTGCACTGTCAGCCCTTCCCCTCTGCAGCCTTGGATTTAGCTGCAATGAGCCGGCACTAACCCAAGAGGGTGCATCTGACAGGAACAGCTCTGTGGGTGTTTGAGTGTTGCTCTAATGAGGTACTGCTGCAGTGAGGCCCAAAAAGATGCCCAGCAAGGTCACTGGTGCCCCTTTCATTCAGAAGAAATGGTTCTGCTGAGATTCAGGATCCCTGGTTTGGTTGCTGATGGGGAATGAATAGTCTTGCACCCCAGGATCTCAGCTCAGAGCTCTGCCTCATTTCTAGGGAGTCATCCTGAATCCAGCCCTCACTTTCCCTTGGGCTTCCTGGTTAGTTGTTTTTAATTACTGCTGTTTACATGGCAGTTATTTTAAACTGGGAGGGGGAAACTTTTTTTTCTACTCTGCCAGTCTCATGAGGGATTTGCACCATTTTAGTTTCTCAGTGGTTAGTCCTTCTGGATCAAAGTGTTGCTCAGTTGTTTTAGCTCAAAGACAGGTCTGTCTGTCTGTTACCTTCAGTTGGCTATGCCTTTTCTTGGCCACTACTGATTATTGAAGAGGAAATGCGGTATGTAAGTTCTTGTTTGTTTTCCGAGCTCTGTCTCCCATCTGCTAGGCTCCAGCTTCTCAGCAAAGCTGTTTTCTTTCTCCCGCTAGTGCTACATGTCTCTGAATCTGTAATTTCATGAAAATCGGTATGGAGAACTGATCCAGAGGAAGGTGGGTTTAAAAATAGTTTGAATCACATCAGGTCGATGTGTGACTACATGATTTCTCAAGTGCACTTGGAAAGGGGCATCGCGGGCAATAAGCACCCACTTACATCATCCAACGATGTTCAAGCTGCAAAATTGCTTTTATACCAGCATGATCATGTGTGGGCAGTTTTACTGTCTGTCAGCTTGTGCTTCCACTGTTGGATCTTCAGCTGCAAAACAACACAGACCATTATAAACTTAATTTAAACAATAACTTTCCTTAGAACTTGCTACATATATGTAGTTCATTTTGTCTGCATATGGATTAGTTGTTCTGTAGCTACTTCTTACAGATCCCTTTGAATTAGTGCAGGAGCTTGAAGGTCCCTACAGACCATAGTCTGGAGCACAACACTATTTTCAAGCAAAATGCTGGGCCTGAATTTCTGCTGTGACCATGCTGTGACCTCGTATCACCACATGCCTGAAGATTTTATGATAAGAGATACATGGAAAGGGTTTATGGCCCTCTGGCTCCTGTGCCTCTTGGCCTGTGTTTCTGTAGAAGCCGCAGAGAGACAAGACTGAGTTTGTCTTTGAGCATGAATAGCTGTCCCTAGTTTAGAGGCTTGTTACTTGTGTTACAAGTATTTCAGCTGAATGAGGAGAGCAGGGCTGTAGCATGCTTTATGTGGCATTTCTGGAGAGCAGAAGGGCCAGATCTCTTGAGATCTCATTCATTAGACCCAGTTGCTTTTTTGAGAACTTGAAGAGGGGGCAGGTTCAGATGGAGAGTGCCAACAGCTCCCATGGTTTCCCTTTGCTCCCCTCAGTCTTGCCAGGGGTGCTGTGAGCACTCTTAGACCTGTTGTCTCCCTCTCTCCTGTGAGGGAAGATACCACAGTTACTGCTTTATGGGAGTATTCTAACTTGTGCCCTCCTATGGAACAGGACTCTGCTATGTGTTCTCAGTGAGATAATTGCACGCTCATTTGTCCTTCTGAAACCTTCCCTCTGATTCTTTCCACTTGGCAGCCCTGATGTCTTGGACAGCAATACTTGCTGTGTGAGCCCTGGGTGAGTCACTTTTAACGGCTGTCTTCACTCATCCCATCTTGCAGCTCAGCTGCAAAACCTCCAGGACGGGTATTGTTCTTGACTGAAAGACCAGCCCTTAAAGTAATGGGTCCTAGATCTGTGTTGGGGTCTCTTGCTGTGCTGCAGTGCTGATACCCAAGCACAGCTTCAAGGTGAGCATCAACTTTTTGGCTCTTGATCCAGGACAGTTTCCCAAGACATGCAGAGTCGAAGGGCGTATCTGGCATTTGTTTCAGTTTGGCACAGGCTTGCTCAAGTCTTCCTCTCTGACTTGAGTGCAGATGGCTTGGCATTGGCAATTGCCCTTTGCAAATCTTTCTGCCCAGCCAAAGTAGGATGTGCTCTAGTAGCTGAAGTGTGATCTGGTGTTATGACCTATGAACTGGTCTCTGTTTCCTGAGCTGTGCTGGAGTAGAGCTGAGAGGTAGAAGACTTGTCTGGGAGAAATATCATGTTGAAGCAAGGAGAGGCCTCCACAGGACTCCTCCTGTTAAGCAATAGGGCAAACAGCTTCTGCACTAATCTAAGAGAGTTGCTGGTTGTTTTGCCTTGAGAAGCTTTCCAGGTCAGGAAGGCGCTTCTCTTGCTGCTCACAGTGCCTTTTGGAGGCCTTCCTCCAAGCCTTAGCTCTCACGGAAGTAACAGAAGATGCTTGTTGTCTTGACTTACTGCTTAAGGTTTCTCAGCACAGTAGGGAAAGTACTATACTGGGAGCAAGGGCCAAGCTGTAGCTTTCAGCAGGATGGAGGGCCCACAGGAAGACTGGGAGAACTGGATGTGTTCCTCCTGCTTCTACTGCTCAGAGGCAGGAGGATCCCCACTTCCTTCTCTGCTGTTTTGTGCCCTTCTTTTCCAGTAATACCTGCCCCTCCACTCACTCTGATCCTTACTTTGGAGGCAGCAGGTGGGCTGGCTTTCCCAGTGCAGCTGAGTCCAAGCAGGCAGGGGAACTGTTGCTAGGTGTAGTAAAGTGTCTGTCTTATGTCTTTGGTAACTCTTTTGCAGGGACTGAGGCCAGCAGGCAAATCTGGACAGGGAGTGAGCTGTCTCCAGGACATGATGCAGCTCTTGATGTCCCTGAGATGGGAGGATTGGTTGGTCCTGCTCAAAAGAAGCTCTTGAGTGTTAAGCCCTCTCCCTCGTTGATGACTGGTGGAGGTAGCTCCATTTCCAAGGCCAGTTTTGTTTTCTCGACTGCTGTTGTGTGAAGGTAAATGAGGTAGTGTCTCTCAGGAAGTACTTGCAGTTCAGTTTGCACTCCTTAAACATTTTTGTTGCAACGGCTGCTTTGCTTCAGGCTTTAGCAAAACTTGGCAGGCTGTCCACACCTTCACATGCATTTGCCTGTGAAGGAAAACAGTGTGCTGGTCTCAGGGGGTTTTTCCTCTCCCAGCAGGTACTAGTTGCTGATTGCTGGCCCCCTGCATTGTGAGAGGTTGCATAGCTGTGTCCTCTCAACATAGCGAATGCTGGCACAGCTTTGCTCCGTCCTTCGGACCCTTTGAGCCTGGCTTCTTGATGTCTGCTTCTCTGGCTGGGCACCGAGTTTGTCTTTTCTCAAGACAAATGGAAATATGTGGAAAGGAGTCCTGTCTTCCCCTTCTGCTGTTTATTTTCAAGTCAAGGTTGTGGTTTGAATGTTTGCTTTCAGTGACGGCTCCAGTATGTGCTGGCTTCCAGTTCCGTCTCATCCCTGCCTGACCGCTCTGCACAAATGTTTGTGCTGGCATGACAGCCAGGATGGGAACACACGATTGGGTGTAGGGAGAGGACGGGATTGCTTCCTTCGGCCACAGCGCCAGTTGGCTAAAGGTCTTCTGTCAAAATGGCAGCCTGTGTGCACCCAGATAAATCAGCATCTCTGACAGTCTGTGCCTGAGAGTCTGTGCTCGGCTGCAGCATTGGGCTGCTGGGAGGGGGGAGTCTGGAAATGGGAGGGCTGGCAGAGGGCAGAAGCATACAGCTGGCCTTTTTGTGGGGGCTGTTGGCAGGACTGGGGGAGATGGTGGGCTGGCTTGGCTTAGAGGATACTGGTGGTGGCTTTGGCAGCCTGGTAGAGGAAAAGTAGGACAAGAAGGAAGGTTCTGAGCTGTGGGAAACCCCCAGGATCAGACTGTGGGCAGAGCAGTGGTGTCTGGGGGTGGGGGTGGCAACCTACAGCCATAGAGCTGTGCAGTTACTGTAGATGTGATCAGTGTGGTCAAAGAGGTGTGGGTAAGCTTAATCTGCTCCTTCTCCTGTGATGTCTCTGCTTGTGGAGATGTTGTGTGCATGTATCTCCATCCAAGCTTGCCAGCAGCACACATATCAAGTCTCCTCTATGTGTTGTCTCCTCCCTGCCCCAGGTTAGGCTGTGATTTTTCAGTAAGCATTTTTCCTTCAGATGATAAGGTGAGAACTGAAGGTCTATCCCCATGACCTGGGCTGGTCAGGAATGCAGCAGGTCTGCAGTCTGCAAAGATTGGTCATCCTGAAGAAGATCTTGCCATCTGGGTAGCGTAGGAGGATGAGTGTGTGTGGTGCATGGCAAGGTAGGGAAGCAAAACAGCGCCGTTTTGGCAGTGGCTGAGGTTGTGAAGGACCATCCAAAACTGGCTTGGTTTGCATTGTGGTACGTCCAATCTGGCTTCTCTGTTACTCTCTGGAGCTGGATTTTGTGAGCTGCGCAAAGGTAGAGGCTGAATAGAGGAGTCCTGGGTTATCAGTGTGCAGCAGAGCGAGCTTTGGGACATTTACACTGCTTCTCTGCCTAGCACGAAGGCAATTCCCCATGCTGCAGTGTGTGCATCACTCTGAAACTAAATTTGCTTGATCATTTTAATAAATGTAGAAGGGATATCCTGGTGTGCAAGTAATGGGGCATTAATCTGTGCCTAGCTGTGTTAACAGCACTCTAGGAAGGAATTAATGCCACATAATTCATCACCTGTGCAGCTGTCACTCTCTTAATTACTAGATGTTCCATTCAGGACCCCCCTTCTGTGCAGGCTGCTCAGCCTCATCAGCTTTGAGGTGGATCTCTGGCAGCTCTTGTTTCCCCCTGCCCACCTACTACCAGTTTCCTCCCAGCTCCTCTGCTCCTTGTGCCATTCAGGTTCTCAGTTCCAGCAGTACTGTTGTCTGCCTGGCTGTGAAGTTAAACCACATGAAGAGGCATCAGCACCTTTCTGGTACTGCTGGCTTGTCTGCTGCCCCAATGCATATGCTGATGGGAGGTTTCCTGGGAAGATGCAAGCCCTGCTCCCTGACCCTGCTCAAGTGGGAAGCCCTGGATAACACTGCTGCTTGGCTGCAGAAGCTTTGATTTTGCTTGCATGTTCTGGCTCCCAAGAGCATCCTGTTCCTTGAGAGATATACTCAGTTCTTTACTTAATCTCTTTCCTTTCTAGGTTAAATGGATTTGTTCTTGATTTGTTTTTTGAATATCCTATAAAATTAATGCCATTCTCTTCCCAGCCTTTGCTTTTCCTCCTTTCAGGCTACAGGATCACAGCAGCTATTTTCCTGCCCTGGGAGGGACTGGGGTCCAGCTCTCCCCAGGGTGATAGAGGCTTCAGCATTCACCATCTTTTAAGGGACTTGGGGAGTTCTGTAGATTGCAGCAAAATGTTCAGATGGAGTTTGCAGTGGCTTGAGTTTGTTTTGCAAGTGGTCATTTGCTGGAGCTCTGTTTAAACAAACAGTTCAAATAAACTTTACACTTCAGTGCATTAAAATCTCTTAATGCATTAAAATCCTCTGACCATGGACACATTCAGGCCTTTGCTGTGCCAGATGCTGTATAAACAGTTATCAAGTGCTGGTGTCTGCTGTAAAATGATCACATCATTCTCTTCTCCTCGCTTGTCCATGAGTTGAATCACTTGTGTTAGGGGAGATGACACTAGTCCTGGCATTTGCTGGCCACACAGGCAGCCTGTAAGTTTGTCTGATTTTAAACCCAGGAAGACTTTTTTTACCCCTTCCTGCTGAGCAGCTGCAGCAGGAGCATCCCTTCCCTGGTGGTCGCAGAAGGGATGGAAGATGTAGTAGTGCAGTGGATGAGGGTTGTGTGCAGCGTTTTGGAGAGAAGCTCCTTTCCTTAGTAAGCTTCATGTTCTGGTCTGTCATGTCTTTAGCTGAATGTAGGACTCCAGAAAAGGCAGTTTTAGTCTCACATTGTCCAAGTGTGGGACTGCACAACACTTTCATGCTGCCCTGTCCTTGGCACTTAATGCAACAGGGAGGGGAGCAGGTCGTTGCTGAGTTATGTGTAACTTCATCTGCTCTCCTACCCATACCTGTTTGTACCATCACCAGCTTTTTACACTTTCAGGGTCCTTTTATTCTCAGGAATGCCTCTGGCCCTCAGGTTGCATCTCCAGAGCAGAAGTGTCAGCCTGGGAGCTGCACTGCTGGATGTGAGATTCTATGTGGCTTAGGAAATCTGCAACTAAGGGGCAAATTGCATTCCAGAGGCAAAGGGCAAATGTATCTCCTCTGCTTCTGGCTCACCACCCAGATGTCATCTGGAAGGGGAAAGGGAGGAGAGTGGCTGGCTGCTGCTGAGATGCTTGAAGAAAGCGTGGGGCACCTCATTCCCAGGTTGGAGGTGAAGAGGAAACAAAGATGCCTCCAGAAATCTGAAGGTTGTGTCTGCTTCTGAAATTTTCTCCAGCATCCAGATTTCTTTGTGTGGCGACTTCTAACAGCTCTTGATAAACAGTAGCAAATAGGAGTCTTAGAACGGTTTTTTGCAGACTTGGAACTTCAGTGCTGTGCCAGTAGGCGCTGAGCTGAAAGGAGTGGTCCAAAGGGCAAGGTTACATCAATAGCTGGGGGAGGGAGAGGTGCTGCACAGTGATGGCACAAGACTGACAGTGTTGGCACAAGACTGAAGATGGGCTGTCCTTTCGGGCTGGAAAGTAAAGGAAGGATTGTAACCACTGGAAGAGCAGGTTTTTGAAGATTGTTCTCTGCAGCACATGTGTTGGAGGGAAGTGGTGAATGCGTCTTGCAATAGCATGTGATTATCTTGGGGTGGCTGGATGGACCTACAGAGGTTTGGAGATCCGTACAGTGCAGTTTGAAATGCTCCCTGGAGTTAGAGAGAGCTGTGATGGGTACTGCTGTGCTGGATGCTGGGCAGAGCTCATGCACTGCCTGGCTGCTGCCCTTCCTCATGTGCTGGTGGAGCCTGATGACTCTGGCACCTCTTTCCTTCTTATGTACTTCTATATTTATGCACACATGCATATTTATAAGGCTCCCTGGGAAGCTGTGTCTCCTCTCCAAGGAGAGCAGGTGCTTCCTTAAGACACTTGTTCCTCAGCTGGCTTCACCCTGCAGCTGCTCAGTAGGACCTGAGCTTCAGGAAGAGTAAAAGTGTCTCAACTTTGTCTCCTTGGTGTCTTTCTCTCCTTTCCCAGGAAGAAACTGAAGTGAAAAGGAAGTGACTGAAAAAGAATTTGAGGAACGATTTGAAGGAACAGATTCATTTCTTAACAAGATCAAGTTTGAATTAGATGGCTGATAAACAGATCAGGTAACTTTAAAAAATGTTTGGGTTGTTGGTTGTGCTTTGGATTTTTCTTTTAAAATCTTTCAATCACTTTTGTGATACAGGATGTTGGAGGAGATCACCTGTTCATCTCTTCTGGCCTTAAACAGTTCTGATTTCTTCTCTGCTTCTTTCATACCTGCTTTTTTGTAACCTTCTCTTATTTTTCTGTCTTTGCCATGTTGTCTTATCTCTGCTTTATTCAGTTCTCTTTTCTCACTGCCTTTTTCTTTCTACCCTCTCCCTTTACCCTGCATGTCTGTTCGTTTTTGCTTCCTCTTTCAAAGGTCAGCTTGACCTGCTGACTTCAGCTTGCTGACATCAGGGGAGCAAAGCCAGCTCCCTTACCAGTGAGGATGCAGTGCTTGTCATGACAAAGTCCACATAGGTGCAGCCTTGTGCCCCTCTTCTAAAGCCAGTCAATGCTTGAGTGACTGCAGGGTCATGAAGTACCAACAATAATTAGTGACATTTAAGTGCGCAACAGGAACTTAAGAGTATTGGTCCTTGCGTACGCAAAGGCTGGATTTGAGTCCTCCCTGGAGATGAATTGGGATGCATTTTCTGGAAAGATAGAGTTGTACCCTTAGGTTCTTAAAAGCTGTGTTAGGTGGATCTGCACAGCCCTGCATGTGAGTTTAACTTTCTGCTGCTTGAGTAGCTGCTCTAGTTAAATGACACTTACATGCTGTGGGATTCCTATGTGGGTTTTTTGTGGTCCTCTTCTAACATCTACTTTTCCAGGTTACCAGCTCAGGACAAAAAGTGGTCAGTGGGTGAATGAAATCTGGTGACAGATGGCCAGGACTTGGCAATGCCTGAATCCTGCAGGCAAGAGGGCTGCCCCTTCTTAGTGCTTACTATGATAAGGATATCTTTCTGCATGCCTGCCTTCTGCAAATGAAAGCAATCCTGAGCTGCGCTGATAACAAGATAGCATTGTGGAGTGTTTATTTGCTCATCATGCTACCCAGTCTAGAGAGTACTTGGCACACTTCTCATCCATCCATGAAGGGCATGCTGAGATTCACCTCCATGGAGCCTGATGAGTGTATGTCCATGATAGCTTTGGCAGACCAAAAGGACCACCTATCCGTGGCCATTTGGAGCTTTGTATTTTGAAGGAAGGGAAGACGCATCCTCCAAGATCTCCCCCAGCCCCTCCAATATGCTCTCAGCAATGTAAACACGACCTTGCTGGCTACAGGGACTAGTTAAAAGGGCTGAGGTGGAGCACTAGAACTGGGATGCCTTCTTGTGTTAAACTGAGAAAACAGCTTTATTTGTATGCTAGCCTGTGTTGTCCCCATTACACTAAGCCCTGTGCACCTTGGTAGCGAGAGGCAGCAGCTGTGCAGAAGCTAAATAGGACAGAGAGACAAAGCACAGTGGATTCTTACCCCATGAGAGAGCAGGGAACACTGACATGAAAAGTGGGATGACTTGGTCACAAGGGAAAAAGCTTTGATTCAGGTGCAGTGCCCTCTATTGCAGATTCTTTGTGCTCAAAATCCGTTAGTTCTCCCGCTTAGGTTATCTCTCCCATCTATGTGACTACAAGTCTACAATGGTCACAAGCAGCTGAGCCAAGGAGATGTGTTTAAGGTTGGAGGATCTACTGAACCTCTGTTCCCTTGCAGCATGGA
Source organism: Psittacus erithacus (assembly GCA_009867235.2). Classification (NCBI taxonomy): domain Eukaryota; kingdom Metazoa; phylum Chordata; class Aves; order Psittaciformes; family Psittacidae; genus Psittacus; species Psittacus erithacus. The sequence continues at coordinate 29,457 of WYDI02024790.1, read as the reverse complement.
TTTGTCACCCCTTAGCAAGATGAGACTGATACCAAAAGACTAAAATCCACAGCAGCAGTTTGCTGCAAGGTAAGATCAAGGACACTGCATTTCAGCAGCAGGGCATGTGGAACTTGGTCTCAACATCTCACCAGACATTGCGGCACAGTCCATCTATGATAGTCTCCCTCTATAGTGCGCTTGGGGGAACCTGAATGGTTGGTTTTAGGTGGGATACGGGTATTGAGCAAGGGTTTCTTGCCTGTAGAGTGAAAGGCTTTCTGCAGCTCCCATTGCCCAAATGTTTGGCTTGCCTGGGCACACCAGGCTATTTCCCTCTTTTGCTGGGGTCTGTGCTGAAATTGGGGAATCTTTTGCACTTACAGTGCCACCAGAAAAGATGTTTGCCAAGTGTCTGTGTTGCGCTCCCACCTGATACAAACTCTGTGATGATTTCACTGTTGGAACAGGTTTGAAAGAGGCAAGTGTCTGCGGGCCCAGGTGTTTCAAGGACACTTACAGAAGAGAAGACAGTGCTGAGGCTGGAAAGAGGCACTGACTGTGCTTTGCAGTCTGTGACCTGCCATCAGTGACTTCAGAGCTGAATTTGGGGATGCTGATGTGATCCTGTCTTGACACACCTGCCTTCCCAGTGGTGCCTCCATCTTGACACGCTTTGGTTTTGACACATCTGGTCTCTAACCTCCTCTTCCAGTATGACTATGGGTTAAGTAAGGAGAGTGCTGTGATACAAAGCTCACTGTTTGGAATTTTCCCATGTCCTGAGAAGCTGAGTGTAGGAGTTTGCAGGCAAATCTGTTCCTTCCTCAGACTGTGGTGCAGAGATCCCTGAGGCAACAGAGTCTTGAGCTGGTGAGATCTTGCAGTCTGGCCCTCTGTTGAGCTCATGCCCTGATTTGGGTCTGCCTTCCTAATGTGGTGTTCTTGATTTAATCTCAGTCAGCACAGTCTTGTTTGGGGATGTGGGCTGAGCTCAGGTCTGTCTGCCTCTCTTTGGCACCTCTTCTTCCAGCTGTACCAGCCCTTGGGCCATGTGTGTTATTATATTGGTGCATGTGTTGAGGAGGAAGGAGCTCTGGCTGCAGAGAGCAGAGGCTGAAGAGAGTTCCCTGGAGCGTCAAGGTCATGCTTAGCACTGGTGGACTAAGACTTTTTTTTTTTTTTTCCCCACCCCTCTTCTGTTTGCTTCCCCCAGGGAGACCTCAAGTTGAAACCCTGAGTCATAGAATCATGGAATAGTTAGGGTTGGAAAGGACCTTAAGGTCATCAAGTTCCAACCCCCCTGCCTGGAGCTGAGGGACAGCTCTTTCAGTATGTCTGCTTATTGGTCCTTTCTGCAGTGCTGCTGGGTGGAATGTGTTTGCAGAGCTTCACCCCACTATGCCGTGGCCAGCCTTGCCACTGCTGCTTCCAGTGGGTAGTGCAGTCTGTGTCCCCATCCAAAGCATCATGTCACTGTCATAAAAGGCAGCATGCCCCTTCCTGCCATGGGAGGACTCAGCCTTGCCGACTCTTCCAGCTGCAATCTAGGACTGCCATCAGTTTAATATCCAACACATCCTGTGTTCAAGGAGCCATATCCTGTGCTTTATTGGAGGGAGCTGACTCGAACAGGCTTCCTCTGTCTCTGTGTGTAGTGGTTTGTCAAACATAAAAGTGCTGGACGCTTTTCATAATCGAATTTGCTGGAAACCCATGTTTAGCTGATCTGGCTTTTTGTCAGTACCACTTGCAAGAATTCCCTGTGGGAACACAAAGGTGAGCAGAAAAGACGCCCCATTTTGGAAGCACATGGAGCTAGCCAGGTTTTGACTTCCCTGAGAGGTATGAGCTCATGTCTCTGTGTCTGCAGCCATGCAGGCTGCTGGTCTGGTGGTTTTGTTGTGCTGTTAGTTTGTGTGTGTTCCCTTCGCCCTGGGCCGTGGTTCTGGAAACAGTTTTCTGGAGCTGCAGCCGTCTGCTCCTCAGCTGCCAGCTGGGCGCTTTTGGGCTCACTCCCCCATGATGGTAGCAGCTGATGTGTCATGAACCTCTTATTAGATGTGTATCTGATTGTGGTGCTAAAAAGCATTTGCCAGTAAACCTTCTGGCTTGGGTGCCATCAGGCCCTAACTGAAGTTGGCTTGTGTTGTAAGATGGTTCAGCAGTCTTCTTTTCTCCTCTAGGGACAACAGGAACCCTTGGGCGCTGGGGAACAGGGTTTTTTCTTGTTCTTAGTGATGTGTAGCTTAGCTGGTTGCCTCCCCTCCACTAGTCAGTGGTTTGTCCTGATGCTATGTGCTGCTTTCCCTTCTTCCCACCTGTGTACAGCAAGGGCCAAGCTTTGCCTTGAGAGCTCCCTTCCTACTATGGGAGGAGGGCAGCCTTGTCACACAGAGATGTATTAACTCTTTGTCGTCCAGAGAAGCTTCATTCTTTCCTCTTTCCCTCCCCTGACACTATCCCAGTACTAAGAAATCTGTTTCTCTGTGTCTCATCTCCTTACAGTTTACCTGCCAAGCTGATCAATGGAGGGATAGCTGGGCTGATCGGTGTCACCTGTGTATTTCCCATTGACCTGGCAAAAACTCGCCTGCAGAACCAGCAGAATGGCCAGCGTCTGTACACCAGCATGTGAGTACCCCTGCATGGGCAGCATCCCTTGGGGCTTCAGGCGGGGAGGCTTTCCACTTTGTTACCTCTTTCAAGTGAGTTCATCATTTCTAGGAACCGGGCTCTTCTCAGGAAAGATGGAACAATCTTGAACCAAGCTGTGCTAGGGCAGATAAAGCAAATAAAGCAGTTGTTCAAGCTGTGGAGCCCAGTAGGTGAGATCTCTGCAGAGAACATATCTCTTTATCCCTTGCTTTAGGGGTGGCATGATCGCTGCTGTCAGGGCACAGGACCAAAACACAAGGAGCCAATTTGTTTCTCTGCTGGGCCACAGTTGAGTGCATGAGGGAATTTCTGCCTCTCTTCTGTTTCCATCACTTTCTTATTGTAGGTCCTTCATTTGCTGTGTCAGTTTTAAAAAGAGGAAGCAGTCACTTGTTCCCAGTCTAGAGCACTGCATGCAGATCTTTTGAAGGCTCAAAGGTTGACGCATGCTGTAGTTATCCCAGAAGTCCTGTGTCCAAAATAATCAAGTGTGGTGGGAAAAGAAGGCATAAATATATACAGCCTGCCAAATTCACCTGGGATTTGTGTGGGATGCTTAGGGCTTTGTATCTGCTGTGGGAATGTGCACCACACTCAGCACAAGGTGCTTTATTGTAGGAACCAGAGTCAGGCATTAGTTTTCCAAAAGTACTGGTGTCACTGAGGGGGGAGAAGCGACTGGGACTGACAAGTTTTGTCTTGTCTTCCTGCCACTGTGTTCAAAAGTAGTGTTACCTTCTCCTCCACACCAATATTTTCCTCTTTCCTGCCCAGAAGAATTTTAGGCAGACTGAGCATAGGAAGGAAATGCTTTGTACATTGATGGTTTGAATCTCCGGGCCTCCTTACTGTGGCTGACAACATGTAATTATGCATGAGCTTATGTTGTAGGCTCTGGTGTGTCATGGCGACTGTTGTTTCCCTTGACAGTTACAGCCCTCTCTGCTCCCTGCGCTATTTATGTGTACAGGCATGCTGGCAGAACGCAGCCTCCTGCCTTCCATTGCCTCTCCTTTTTGTTTTGTCCTGTTCCTGCTGCTGCTGCAGATTGCCTTTCCTCCCTGAGGATTGCTTCTCCCCCTGGCAACAGCAACAGGAGTTTGGGCAGAATGTAGGGTCCCCTTAAGAATGCATGCCAGGATCCTTCTCTCTGGAGCAGGGCTCAGTAGGAGAGAGGCTTTTAACCTCCAGCAGTCAAGTGCAGATCTGGTCCCTAGCCAGGAGCTGTTGTGGGGTGAGGAGCCATTAAGGAATACGCAGGATTTACCTTGTATATTTGAGCTTGGCTCCTCCTGAGAATCTGCAACAAAGCTTGGATGTGAATGCAGTAGCCCCCTTATGATCCTCATGGTCCTCCTCTGGACTTGCTGCAACAGTTCCATGTTCTTCTTATGTTGAGGACACCAGAACTACACACAATGCTCCGAATGGGGTATCATAACAGCAGAGTAGAGGGGCAGGATCACCTCCTTCGACCTGCTGGTCATGCTTCTTTTGATGCAGCCCAGCACGTGGTTGGTTTCTGGACTGTGAGTGCACACTGAAGCTGGCTCATGTTAAGTTTCTCATTGACCAACACCCCCAAGTCCTTCTCCTCAGGCTGCTCTGAATCTCTTCTCCGCCCAGCCTGTAGCTGTGCCTGGGATTCCCCTGACCCAGATGTAGGACCTTGCACTTGGGTTGGTTGAACTTCATAAGGTTGGTATTGGCCACCTTTCAAGTGTGTCTTGGTCCCTCTGGATGGCATGCCTTCCCTCCAGCGTATCAACTGAACCACACAGCTTGGTGTCACCAGCAAACTTACTGAGGGCGCACTCAATTCTGCTGTCCTTGTTGCTGACAAAGATGTTGAACAGGATCAGTCTCAACACCAACCCTGAGAGACCCCACTCGTTACTGGTCTCTATTTGGGCATTGAGCCATTGACTGCAACTCTCTCCATGTGGCCATCCAACCAGTTCTTTATCCATCAAGTGGTCCGTCCATTAAATCCATGTCTCTGCAATGTAAACACAAGGATGGCATGCAGGAGGACAGTGTCAAGACACTTTGCACAAGTCCAGGTAGACCAGGTAGACCATGCTCTGCCCATATCTATCAGTTCTGTAGCCCAGATAACATGGGGTACCCTAGAACAGCCTTGACCCAAGTATGCCATAAAGCCCTTAGTAGAACTCTTATTTCCTTCTCTCCCACATTGGCACTACTACAAAGCAGAGATGAAGTTTACTCCTTGTGTTCCCAAACCTCTGCAGCTGTGGTCTAGAGAGGGAAACACTGCCAGGGGGTCTGCACTGCCTTCCTGAACTGTGCCTCTAGACTTGTTAGGTGTGTGTCTGTGCCTTCAAAAAGTCTTGAGTTTTCCCAATTGCAGTAAATGTAGTTGAAACAAAGCAGCAGTTTTCCCGTTGGAATGCACCTCCACAACACTCTGCCTCACTCTCCCCAGGGCAAGAGCTTGAGTGCTCCCTGCCTGCTGTGGGACCTGATGTATTAAAAGTAAGTGCTTTAATCTTCATGGAAGGTCACAGATGACTGAGTGTTCGGGTCATCTAGCGTTTGTGTTGAATTTCACGGAGTAAGTCAAGAAACTCAGCACGGGGGTTTTGCCCTCCTCCCCCAGCTTTTTTCCCTTCCAGAACTGGATTTAAAATCATGTGCATGGGGGTCTGCTTGTTGAAGCATGTCATGCACATTTGCCACAGGGGACCCTGGATAAACAGCCCCTTGCAGTGGCACTTTTCCCTTTTGTGTTTCTAGAAAGCAGACAGCGCATGCAGGGCGAGCCGGGGGTTTCAAAGCCCCAGTGAATTAGGGGCTAAAATTTGACTTGGGCCCAAACAATGGTGCATTCAGAGGCTGACGTGGTTCTCTTCTCAGCTCAGCACTTTGCTGACAGATCAGAAATGAAAACCAAGAGATTTGTTTTGTTTTTCTCTGCTGTCAACCACCTTTGAGCCCTGTAGTTTATCTTTCTCTGTTTTGTCCACAGGTCTGACTGTCTCATTAAAACAATTAGGTCGGAAGGCTACTTTGGCATGTACAGAGGTAAGTAAAGCTGAGTCAGGCATGGCGCAGATTTTGTGATGGAAGCACTTGTACCTAAGTGGAAGGAAAAGCCCATGTTCTCAGGCTTACAAAGCAATAACCTAGCAATATCGTAAGATGTTGAAAGGTGCAACTGTTTCTGAAAATAAACTCCTCCATGCTAGGTGTCTGCTGAGCTCTCCACCATCGACTACTTGAGTCCTCCCCATGGCTGTTTTGGGGTTAAACCTTACCATTTACTGAAGCTAATCTTTACTAGCAGTTTAAGTGAAGCTGCTGGGCTTTGTTTCAGGACTCCGTGTGTGTGTTTCCCAATTTAGGCGTAGTAACTTTTGTCATAGGGGCAGTTGCAAACCTCTTGAAGTTTCTTTGTGGTTGATGATTGAATTTATGTCAAAGCCCACCACTAACATGGTCAGGCCTGCTGTCCCATCTCATTGGTAGGTTATCTGCAAAGCTAGCTGTCTCTCAAGCATGAGTGCTTTGTTCAAGTATTAAGATAAGCTGCAATTAAAAAAAGTTAACCTGCCCCTAGAAAGAAACTCCCTTGGGGTGATAAGAAAATCAGAGGTTTGCTCATGGTAGTGCTTCAGGTGTTTGGTTGTTGTGTGCTAACCTGCTAGCAATCTCTTGGCTCCTTGGCTTAGGCTGTCTGTTACAGGAGTGAGTTCCTCAGCTGACATTATACCTTTTCTAGTTTAAACACAAAGTCATTGAAAGTTTTGAAGATTTTGAGAAGAGGGGAGCAGCAGGCCAAATTCTGTCTTTACTTGTAGGAGAGAAAAATGTGGAATATTTTCTTGACTTTCGGCACAGTCCAACTGGCTTTATCAACACTGAGCTCTGGTTCATTTTATATACTTGTATTCAATTGCCTGAATACGCTTTTTTTTTTTCTCTGAGGCATTCTGATGGCTGTCTTTGTGGCACTCTTTCACTGATAAAGCCTGATTAAAGTAATACTTCGATTAACTGAGTCCCTGTTCTTTGTTATTTCAAGTGGGAGTCCAGAGATGCTGGTACCTCGCTGTTGGCATCTCTTGCCCCTTCTTCCATAGCTCCTCAGGAGTCACAGCCGCTGCAGCCAGCCAGCCTGGGAGCTGGTGCTGGCTGTTGAGGCAGTGTCTCTTGCCCAACTTGCTGGTGGGCGTTTTGGGGGAGTGCAGTGGATGCTGGGGATGGATTGGCTGCTTCATTCCAGCTTTCCTGGGAGCAGGAAACAAGACAAATAACCCTGAGGAACCCTGGCAAGGTCTTTCTTCAGCGCTAGCAGTGACATGTTCCCCTTTGATTTTTCCCAGAAGCTTGCTGCCTCTATGTTCCCAGCTGGGAACAGAGCCTGCATTAACTGTGGGTGTAAATATGCAGTGGCAGGCTGATTGGTGGGGAGCGGAAGGAAAAAGTAGGTCTTGAAAACTTACAGATGAGATTGTAGGACCTATCAGGACACTTGGGAAAGGCAGATCAGTCCTGTAAGGTGTCGGGTGCTGGAGAGGATGTGTATCTCCAGACCAGTTTTCACTCCCGAGCAAAAGTCTCAAAGGGTGCAGTGGGTTTTGCATAGCTCTAGCTTTTCCAAGCCATAATGAGTCTGATCAGCTTGGTCCATGTCCCATTAAGTTTGTACATCTCTGCTCAGGGAGCTGAGAGTGGCTTGGATTTACCTGTCACCTCCCAGGATTAAATGGGGAGCTGGGTTTTAGAAAGGGCTTCTGTCAATAGCTCCAGAAATTCATAGATATCTCACAATGGCCAGGGTGCAAAGGTGAGCCCTCCAAGTACAGCAATCCTGGTTCTGTGTGTCAGTTCTGTGAGCTGACATTAGCAGCCCTTCCCTCCCTCTTGGGGAGAGGATAGGTGAATAAAATACGTCCAATATTCAGGAAGAATGTGTGAGTAATTTTCTGGGAAGAAGGTAAAGAGACAGCTCAGGCTTGCAGTCAGGGAAAGATGTAAATCAGATTGTGGATTGGTTCCTGCTCCCTCAGTCTGTCCCAGTTCCCTAGCAGAAGCTAGGGATGACTCATAAGCTCTTATTTGCAGCCTTTAAGCTGAAATTGGGAGGATTATATGTTAATGTGCTAAAGTGCCACCTGCCATGCCCCATGGAGGAGTCACAACTGTGTCAGTCTTCCCCACAGGGTACTTGGCCTCTGTTGGAGGACAGAAGGGGTCTGCTTGGGTGCAGCCATTCACACTGTGTGACTTCAGGTCTCCTTCACCTGTGAATCAAAGCTCCTCAGTATAGAGAGGAGAGAGGCTTGAGCTAGTAGGATACTTTTTTGCAAATCATTTCTTAAGGGTGGGGTATGTGGGCAGACAGTCTTTGCTCTGTATGAGTAGCTGTAGTGAATTGTGTGATGCATAAGGCAGTCCCAATGTTCCTCCCAAGCTACAGGGATTCTTACATTTGCTTGGTGGAGGAAAAGAGTGTTTTTCTCATGTTTTTTTCCATAACATTTAGATAGCAGCAGTGCTGCAAAGCTGGGTGGTGCTGTCTAGCCCTGTCTGTGCTCAGGGGATGACAGCATGCTGCGTGAGGCATGATGCCAAGCAAATGAATCCATGGTGCCTGGGGGCTCCTGGACCATGTGGACATCAGTGGAAGGGTACCTTGGAGAGGTCCTCTGCTTCTTGCTACAGTCCATCCAGAAGACACTTACCCATCCCAGCAAGCATCCTGGAAATCCCACTGCTATTTGCAGACCAGCTGCTTAGTCTAGCTGGCAAGTCAAAGGCCTAAATGAGGCTGGGGAAATGCCCTTTGCTGTTGGTGACATTTGGAGGGTAGCTACAGTTCAGCTACCATAGTGTGGCAGCCTTCCCCAGACTTTGCTAATAATACCTTCCATATTGCACCAGTGCCATGCTGGGTATGAATCAGTCCCCCTGTTACGCAGGTTGCTGGTAGCATATATGCCTTTTATGAAAAACGTGTGTAAATAACAAAACTCAAGGCTTGGTGAGAAGAGGGCACTTGCGAGTTCAGTTGGCAAACAGCTGATTTTGGCTATTGGTATTTGATTTTATTCTTTTTAGTGCTTCTGTACTTCTTTGCAAAATATTTTCTGTTTTTTAATGCCTGTAATTTACTTCTGCACTTTGTGTGTCATTGCTTCTGGTACCTGTAGTGTTGCCTATAGGCCAAGGTTAGCTTTAGTTAGGGAAATAGTCATTTGCATAGTGAGAATTGAAGAGCTAGGAGATTTATAAAAAAGGTAGAACGTGCCATGGAAAGCTTATAGCCAGCAGCTGAAGTATCTGATTTCTCCTTCTCCAGTGAATTGAAGCTGTTACGGATTATTGAGGACAGGGATTATCCATTCTCTGCTAAGCAGCTTACTGAAAATATCAAAGATATAGGAGAAAACACAGGTTCATTAACTTTCCTCTGTATATTGTGTGTTATTGCCCTCTACATTATTTGCAATTGAAGGAGGAATTGCTGTGAAAGCCTCTTGGCTCCTAGAGGAGGTCAGTGCATGGAAGCATACCTCTTGCTTACCTTTCTTCCTTGATGTTTTGGAGTTTGTTTTTTCTCTCAGTGAACCCTTTGCACTGGTGTTAGATTAGTAGGTTTATTCTTCTGTTTTTTTCTCCTTGCTTTGCCAAGGAAATGGTTATTCGTGCTGTATGACAGTAATATACCGGTGTTTTACTTTCTAGCCATTAGGAGTGGGTTGAAGTTGTCTTCAAGTGCATTTCCAGGAAACACTTCATGGGTAGCCACTTCCACATAAAAATCAGGATGCATGGATTTGCTTTGTAGATGCTGATGTGATTGACATTAGAAGTGGAGATAGAACATGAGGGTCATGTCTGTATGGCTTCTCATCACATGCAAGAACCTTGGCAGGGGCATGTGATGTGTGGGAAGCACATCAAGCTGAAGCAGTGCAGTCACTGGTACGCTCTGAAGTCTTCAAAAACTTAGGAGCATGAGAGGGCTACTACCCTGCTCCCTGGGTAGGTAATTTGGCTCCTATAGAAGATGATGGCATTTGTTGGATGTCATGGCCAGTGTGGAATGAATGCACTGATTTGGTTTGCTGCGAGGCAGGGTTACTCTGTTTTCTGGTGGAATCTGAACATGGCAGTTGGAAGAGGGGGAGATGTGTTGGGCTGCACAGCCCTGCACTGCAAAACTGTCTGTTTTCTTGTGCAATTTCCCACATGTTGGAGATGTGTCCTTTGAGCAGAGGATGTGGAGCCAAGGTTTCTCATGTCTTGGTCCCAGTTGCACTGGTCCCAGAAGTCCGAGCTGCAGTTTTGCTACCTAATCTGAGGAAAGTCCTCCCAAACACAATGTATTTTCATGTCTAATTTAGGAGTTCTTTAACATTTTTGGGGGGAGAGGGGAGTCCATCCTGAGTATCAGAGGGCTGAGTTGCCTTTCTTTAGGTTGAGCCCGTACAGCTCCTGTCAACTCAGGTTCAGAGCTTCTGAAAATTAATCCCAAGTGTTCAGAGCCTAGTGGAAGTGCAGGCTTCTCTGCTTCTTTTTGGAAAATGGAGGTTTGGGACAAGTTGTTTTAATCTCTGCCACAAGCATAATGGCAAAAGGTATATGCTAGTGTTTCTGTTTGTCCTTGCAAAAGTATTCATAGGCCATTAGGAAGTCTCCAGTGAAGCTCCTTCGGGGGCATTAGAACTCAGAATACTTCAGTGCAGGCAAAGAGAGCTTGCAGTCATCCACTGGAGGACCTTCTGAGCTATAAGATCTAAAGGAAGGAGAATATTCTGAAGTGTTAATATAGTGGTGCAAAACCGAGTACGTTCAGAAGTGACTGGCCCTCTCCTCACCACATGTTCCTGAGGGCAGCTTGAAAGCTGCCTCCCAGCCACTGTGTTAAGCTAATACAGGTGTCCATGGCCCACAGCAGCTGGCCAGGCCATGAAGACCTTTCATTGTGGCAGGCACAATAGAGGAATTTGCTCCTAACAAAGGGGCATTCCAGCAGGAGTTGGTGGTGAAGCCAAGGCTTGTCTACCCTCCAGGTCCCCCAGCAAGCTTGGCCATGATGCTCAGAGGCAAATTTCTGCACCCTGCAGTTTGTGGTGGACAAAAAAACCACTTTTCAGCTGTGGCTGTTCTGAGGGTGACACCCAGTGGTGATACACAAGGGAAGCCACTTAACTACAAGGGTTGCTCTAGAGCTGGCTGACTTTCATGCAGATGAGCCAGCTAACTTTAACCAGCCTCCAGGTCTTTCAGTGGTTCTGCCTTTTCTTTGCTGCCCAGTAAGCAAATTGCTGTGCTTTTGATGGTAGTGGTGCAGGAGCGCTAGCAAGAACATGGGCCAGGGGACTTCCACTTCTCAGCCTCAAAATATTTGTAAGGGAGTTGGGAATGGTTATTAAACCAACTTATACTCCTTTCCTGAAGGTCTGATCTGCATCCTTCTGAATTCTTAGGAATGTACCCTTGGATGAGAGAAGAGGATGCATATATGCATGGTGGGGAGGTACTAGTGAAGCTAAAGAAATTACAAAAAGCATTGCAAATGGAGTAGAAACACATCAGAGGATGTTCTCAAAAACCCAAGGTGCTGGGAGGCAGAAATGCTATTAATTTCCAGTGGTGTTTCATGCTTCCTAACCCCTTTGGTGCTTTGGGAGCTCTCCTTCCTAAGTCCTTGGTTTTGAGCTGGATTTACAACACGTTCTTGAAAGATCCAGTTAATGGTTCCTTTATTCTTGTTCTCCAATGGCCTTTTCCTCTTTTTGTGGCCCAGGGGCTGCAGTGAACCTGACTCTCGTGACACCAGAAAAGGCCATCAAACTGGCAGCCAATGACTTCTTCCGACACCACCTCTCCAAGGACGGGTGAGTAGCGAGTGCAGACCCTTCGTGTTCAACTTAAAAGACAAGTCTGGTGAGGCGTCAGGGCAAAGGTCAAATGGGGTGATGCGATGACTGAAATACGAGTGGACCTTGAATGGCTCAGCTGGTGATTACATTTGGGCTAAGGATGTAATGTCTAAAATGGGAAGTGAAAAGCATTCCACTGGATGGCTGCTTTTTATTCAAGCTTCTAAAAATAGTCTCAGATCTAAGCCAGGTCGAGAATATGTAGGCAAAATATTTGAGAGGAACCTGCTGGCACTGATCACTGCTCAAACAGCTGCTGGGAGGACCCTTATTTTCAGCATCCTATTGGATTCTCTTACGCTCTTTCTGGCTTGAGCAGATGGCAAGTCAAGTTCTGTAGACCCCAAACTTAGTGTCCTTCTTGTCCTTTTGTAGCTTGAAAACAGTTTTAGGGAGGTATTGAATCTGAATTGACAAAGGGCACTTGCAGTGTTGCCCAGCAGCTGACCTGCGAATAAATGCTGAAGGAATAAAACTATCTGCTTAGCTTGCAAGTTAGTTCATATGAATTAAATGTGAAAATATGAGTATATCCTGGTTTTATCTGGTATAGAGTAAATTGTCTACCTAGTAGCTTGTAGAGTGCTTTAGTGTGAGAATAATGTTGACAGCACACTGATGTTTTAGTTTTTGCTAAGTAGTGCCTACCCTACATCAAGGACTTTTCAGTCTCTCATGGTCTGCCAGTGAAGAGGGGCACAGGAAGCCAGGAGCGAGCAGAGACAGAACCCCTGACCCAAACTAGCCAAAGAGATATTCATACCACAGCGTGTCATGCTCAGTGTATAAACTGGGGGGAGTTAGCCAGGAGGGGCCAATCCTTGCTCAGTAGATTGGCTGGGCATCAGTTAGTTGTATTGTGCATCACTTGTGTTTCCTGAGTCTTTTTCCTCTTCTTCTTTTTTCCTATTATCATTGTTACTCATTGTTATTATTTCTATTCTTACTATGTTTCACATTATTTCAGCTATTGAATTGTTCTTACCTCAACCTGTGGGTTTTTGCCGCCTTCTGGTTCTCCTCCCTATCCCACTGGTGGGGTGAGCAAGTGGCTGTGTGGTACTTAGTTGTTGACTGGGTTTAAACCACAACAGAGTAAATGATGCTAGCTGAGCAGTTGAGAGGAGCTGGACCCTGAATATTTAATGTTACTTTCACCAAGACATTTTCTCTGCAATTTGGAAAGCACTTGTGTCTCCCTTCAGACAGAGACTTACCTGCAGAAACAGCCGGTGAAGGGCACTGTCTCCAGTTCTCAGTGACAGTAGTTAGAAAACAGCCTGATTGGGATATGATCCTGACTCACTGAAAATGCTGAGCTCTGCTACAATTACTTGGTTTAACAGCTTCTGGTAATGTACCACATCAGTCTCAGCTGCTGGAGATGAGTGGCTGAACAACTTCAGTGGAGACTGTGGACTGACACAGGTTGGGGATCTAGTTTTTTCATATACCTAATTTTTTTGTTCTGGAGTCTTTTAAAGTAGCAGCTACCATATGTCTGTGTGACTGACTCATCAGCCTGCAGCTGCTTGTGATTTTTCTGTCTCTTCAAAGAGTGTCTCTTCTGTGCTCTGCTCAGACAGTGGGAGGTAACAATGTCCTCGTTTCTCCTCACTTTTACCAAGTGGTGGGTGTGATCCCTGCAGCAGACTACACGGTGGGCCTTGGCGCACTGCAGTAAACAGGAGCACAGCTAGCTCTTTGCCACCATGTATAAGGTGAGAGCTTAGTCAATGGTACTGGAAAGGTGAAAGCTGCCTCTCCTTGTACCACCACTGAGAGAGTGGCCTATAAAACAGAGCCGACCACCATGACAATGCATTTGGTGTTTGATGTGATGACAATGCATTTGATGTGAGAACAATCGCTGCTATGCTGTTTCAGCCATTAAAGCATGACATGTTCTGCTCCATGAGACGTATATGCTTCCTCATGGGACAAATGTATGTATTTGCCTCTCAGTGCCGAGGCGGGCTGAGGTCTTCACTCAGGCATCTTCCTGTTTGGGCTCCTTCTTCTGGGTTCCTGGCTGATGCACACATGACATAGATGATGTGCTGTGCTCGATTCAGAATAAAGGGGAGAGAGAATTTTGGCAAGACTAAGACACCCTGTTCTCCTAAAACATATGCACTGATGGGACTGGCACTACTGTGACCTGGAGCAGGAGCGTGATACCACTCAAGCCGTCAGGAGCCTATGTATCTTGACACTAAGCATTCTTTACTCCTTTAGGGATAGGAAAGGTTGGGCCACAGTTACATGACAAAAGCTATACAACATGTGGAGTCAGTCACTCCTCTCATTCAACTACTATGAAGGGCTTAGATGAATGAAATCTTGTCAGCTCTGCTCACGAGGATAGACAGCGTGAGCTGGACAGAGAGGCAGAGCCTCTCTGTGGTACTGCTGTGAAAGATGGTTTGAGGTGTTTCTAAGTAGAAACGTCATTCCAAGATGTGATGAGAAAGAAAATGCCTTGCAGGCTGGCTGTGGCTGGCATAGGCTATGAACTTATGATCTAGCTGGAAGGTTTGGTGCATATTGTGACCTTGCTTAGTACATTGGAAGGAGAGGATGATGGAAAAGGCCATGACATTACCAGCGAGGATAGGTGCCCTTAGAAACTGTAGGGCAGCTGCTTATTGTTGAATCCTTTTATTCTGTGCTAGGGCAATCCCAGGTCTAGAGATGGAGAATGTAACCTGCTGGAAGGGTTGTGCCTGGCCATGCTGCAGTCATTGCATGCTGCCTTTGGCAGTTCACAAGATCTTCTCCTACTATTGCACATGACAAATAGAAGTGGTGGCGAGGGGCCATTTAATTGACACACGAAGCTGTGTCCCCTCCAAGGGTTTGCCTTGCTTTTACCCTCTTTCCAAGCTGTTTGCAGTCTGACAGTTTCTCCTTTGAGGTGCTTCTGTCCCCTCGTCTGCAGTTGTCTCTGTAAGACGTTAGCAGTGCTGGAATCCAAACTCATCTCCTACCCAGGGCAAAACTGGGTACATACCTGCTAGCACATCACAAGGCTGGGCCACCTGTTTCCCAACTCTGGTCAAAGCCTAGATATGAATAACAGAAGAGTGCAGGGTTAGAACGGTGGCGATTCAAGCTGCCTGGCATGTCAATGTGGTTTAATTTCTGGATGTGTAATTGCAACAGTGAAGGTGTTACATGGTGTAAAGTGCAGCTGACAGAGTTAAGCTCAGTGTAAGGCTGGGTTGTTTTTTTTTTCATGCTGAGCTACCAAGATTTTGGTAGCTCCACAAATAGCTTCACCAAAGTGCTGTTTGCACAAGCCAGACTATCTGCTATACATTCACAGTATGCTGTGCTCTTAGGCCAGCATCCCAAAGGATGCTCTGGTGCTTTTCTGACTCAGAGCTGCAAAAGATCTTCTGACATTGAATGCATTTGATGCTAAGCTTCTAGCACTTGATTTCCTTGAAATGTGTTGCATGGATTGGAGATCCTGTCTGATAAAACGTGCATGTTCTGTCCATATTTGCTAATTAAAATATGCTGAGCATGTTGTCCATGTGGAAGTGGAAGAAGGACTACAGAGAGTGTGGCAAGTCCAGAATAACCCAAAGTAGCGTCAAGTTACACAACAACTTCTAGTGCGCATTTTTTTAATCCTTTTTAAAACTTAGAGTTGAAATGAACTTGCTTTTAAACAGTTAGGAAAAAAAAAGAAGTGGCATAAAGTGTGTTTTCGAAAGGCCAGACTGAAAACAACATCTGTGGTGTAGGAAGCTCCTGGCTGCAAATTGCTGGAAGTGTATTTTGGGGATGTATCACAGCAGGTTTGTGCTAGACTCTCTTTTCCCTGGTCATGCTCTAGGATGCTGCTAGAGGTAGGGTAGTGGGGCAGTAGGACCTCACATGGGACTTCGTGCCCTTTTGGTGCACCAATCTCTCTCAGTCTGAAGATGTGTATTCCTGCAGTTCTCTCCTCCCTGGGACCAGCTTGAGGGCACACTCCTGCCCATGCAATGCTTTTCCTCTCCTTTTGGTGCAGGAAGAATGTGCTCACAGGTTAGGAGACTAGATTTCTGCTTCTTTACCTGTTTCTCTTTTGATGTCAAGACCATTACGACAGCCTACTGCTACAGCTTGTTTTATGAGGAAACAGGACTGTGTTGGTCCTCCCAAGCTGTCCTGATCGTTTAGGAACAAGGGAGGCATGAGCAAGTTGTATGAGTGCAGGAAACCCCCTTGCTATGCCTTGGAGAAAAGGAGGAAAACCAAAATACTGAAAAGCATGAAGAGCACTCCATGACCCTGATTGAGAAAGGCAGTAAAGGTCAAATATTATCCTGTAACGATTTTGGCCTGAGGGCCTCTGCGATTCCCAAGAGAAGAGGTGACCCAGAGAAAAGTCTTTAGGCAGGTCCTGGTTCTTGTGGCACTCTGTGCTGGATATACTGCATGGCTGGGGAAGGCAGGATGTAAGAGAAGGGGAAACTTCAAACCTTCAGACAGCTCGAAACAGATGGGATTTTTTTTCTCTCTGGGTTTCTGAAGCTGGATGTGTTGAAAGACCCAAAATCTCACAACTACTGTTACAATGGCAGCAGCTGCATTGCCCAGAGCAGAGGACATAAGGAGTCACTAGGGGTAGGGTATAAAGTTAACAAACCAATTCAAATCAGTAGCACGCCAGCGTGCATTTGTTGAATTTTGGGTGCTCAGTTTGTGAGGCCTTTTTGGTAGATGTAAGTATTGACTACTTTCTATGTCCTCATTTGAGTTTGGGTATTAAACACTTGATAAAAACCAATCCCTTTAAAGTGTCCTACAAGATTTCATGTTTATTTCCAAAGTGTGGGTGCCAGACAGTTGTTGTGTTT
The DNA here is from genome assembly GCA_009867235.2 of Psittacus erithacus. NCBI lineage: Eukaryota > Metazoa > Chordata > Aves > Psittaciformes > Psittacidae > Psittacus > Psittacus erithacus. The sequence goes on along the minus strand of WYDI02024790.1, from coordinate 13,046 downwards.
GGCATGTGTTCCAGGTTTTGTGGGCATTTTTCAGGTTCTTGGTTAAGTACTCTGCCTTGGCTGTGGTAAAAAGTATCTCATGGCTTCTTATAAAAGCAATTTCTTGCTCATAAAAACTCTCAAGTGTCCCTGGATAAGTTTGCTCCTGCTCTTCTCCAAGGCGTTATACCCTTACATCTCCTGTCCTTTTCAGTTTTGACCTTCATTTTGTTTGCTGTTCTGGAGTAAAGGCTGGAAATCTGCTGACCTAGCAGCTCGGATTCCTAGGAAGACCAACACCGTTGTGTTGATGGTGTCTTTGCTGATGCCAGCAGATTTTCTTACTTTCTGTTTTCCTCTGCCTTGTGCCTTTTTGCAGAGATGAGAAATAGCCAACTGTAATCCTGAGACAATGAAGGCACTTTTCCCATGCAGATGGGGAGACTGAAACTTGTTCTTTGTTGTCTTCCCAGCTGATGCATCTCCCCAGAGCTCCTTCCTTCGTCTGCTCCTCTTTCAGGCCCTCTGAAAAAAATTCAGACCATCTCTTCTGTGGCATGTATTTAGGTGGCCATTGCACAGCCTTGTTGATCCTTGAGTTGCTGAATATTCAGACAAGCTAGAAAGTGAGGCTCTCTATAGGAAGAAGGGAGGATGCTGCTAGTCCTGGTGCTGAGCTGCTGTGTCACCTTGCACACACTGTGCTTAGGTCTTTCTCTGGGCAGGAACCCTTTTGGGCCAAGGCAGCCTCTCCTGTAGTTACCCACTGGATGTCTGGACACTTCTTAATGCACATAACCTTCATCCAACCCACTGGGACTTTAGGTGGTGGAATCCATCCCTTTCCCTAGAGAAAGAGCCAGTTCAGAGTTTATAATCCCATTGAGCCTATTCAGGGATAGCTACTAGGGGTGTGTGGGACTCTTATTTAGCACACAAGGTCAGGGAATTACAGTGGGTTGAAGTTGTAGACATCGAAGGTCATCAAAGCCAGAAAGTAAATGCACTTTTAACTGCTAATCTAAAGGGAGATGGGCTGTTAATCTAGAGATGGGCTGTTTGATCGCAGAATTCACCCATGAAAGGAGCATTGCTCTTGTCTCCATTCCAGGTACATGTCTTGGGACAAAACATGGGTTATGTCTGTGCTCACCATGTCCCAGATGTGTTGCCCTGCCCATTGTTCACTTTCACAGACATTTGTATTGGAACAAAACACTTGGGATCTCCTGCCAGAGCAAACCTGATCACAGAGTCACCTTCCTCTTGGCTTAGTCCAGATGTGCAACGCAGAGCAGCTGGAGGTAGGTTGTACCTGGAGTAATATCTGCCAGAGCTGGTGGCATTACTTTGAGGTGGATCTGTCCTACATCAGTGCTTCATTTTGCTTGTCTGAGGCATGTTTTGCTGTCAGGTTGCCCTCCCTTTGAAGGCCATCTCCTGTGTGTTGGTCCCCTAATCCATACCAAAACCCCACTATTTAAGTTGTTTGAAAGCAGCTTACTCTCTGGTTTGAAATTTTTGGGGAGCTTTCTACAATCTGTTGAGTTGACAGATGTTGTGGTTTAACCCAGCTGGCAGCTTGGCCTCATGCAGTGGGATGGGGCGAGAATCAGAAAAGTGAGACAACTTGTGGGTTGAGATAGGACAGATGTAATTACCTCTAATAGGCAAAGCAAGAGCTGCACACAAGCACAGCAAACGAAGGAATCCATTCACCATTTGCCATCAACAGGCAGGTGTTCAGCCATCTCCAGGAAATTGGGGCTCCATCACATGTAATGGTTGCTTGAGGAGACAAACACCATCACTCTGGACATTTCCCCTCTTCCCTGTTTTTCCCGCAGCTTTATATGCTGATCATGACACCACATAGTCAGGCAGATCCCTTTGGTCAGTTAGGGTCAGCTGTCCCAGCTGTGCCCTCTCCCAACTCCTTGTTCACCCCCAGTCTACTTGCTGGTGGGGTGGTGTGAAGAGCAGAAAAACCTTAACTCTGTGTAAGTACTGCTCAGCAGTAACTAAAACTTCATGTATTATCTGTATTACCAGCATTTTTTTTCAGCACAAATGCAAAACATCACCCCATAGGAGCTATTATGGGGAAAATTAACTCTATCCCAGCCAAAACCAGCACAAGAGACCAGAAGCAGAGGTAATTTTGTGAGTGAGGAAGCTGGGGACAGTAGCCTCTTGGGTAGCAGATAGAAACATATGGCTTTGTGTGGATGTTTCCTTAGGTCAGGGGTTTCCTGTCTTTGGAAATCTTGTCCGCTTTATTCTCAAATGGCTGGTTTATGGAAATGGTCCCTCTTCAAGCACAGTGAACTCATGCACAGACAACATTTTTCAGAAACTCAAAAAGATATCCTCATTTATTTCTATGTAACATCAACATTCTAGTGCTTTAAGAAATCCTGACTTTGGAGTCATATGTTGCTCTTGAAAAACTTCTATAAGCCTATAGTTCCTGCTTTTTGACTTTATTATTTTTCAGCTGTATTTTGAAATTCTCATTTAGATCAAGCATGAATATTCTACCCTTCCCCCTTGACATTGTTAATTTGTCACTAATTAATTACATGTTAGTTTAAAAAGTGGAAAAACTGATTTCTGCCAGGGTGCAATTTGGGGCTATTGTGTATATGTTGTATTTAACACCCTCTTGCTATGGTTAAAGATGGTTTCTGTGTGTGTAGAGCCAGCTTCTCCTGTTGTTGCAGCTTTTGAAGTTAGGTTGAGATGTGCCCGTTTTTAAACTACTGAGGATAAGACCTGTGGTGCCTTAAATATTTAAACCCCTTTGTTATTTGTTATCTGGAGATGAACCGTTTTCAAACTTGTTTTATGTGCAAACTGGTGATGTTTTGCAAAGGGAGTTTGACCCTTGTATGGCAATGCGTGAGAAAAGATGTACTTACCTTGGGCTGGTAGTTTTAATTGGACTCCCTGCAGTTGCCAGGATAAGCTGCAAGCCCTTATTCTAGATGCTTTTTATGTACCTGTTTGACATCTCTAAAATACATCCATGCACATAAATCCTTTGCTGGCTCACACTGGCATAGCTCAATAGAGTTCAGTCAAGGCAGGCTGACTTTTTTTGGTTGGCATAATGGTCCACAGATGAACACATAGGGCAAATCTTCCTGATCTTATGAACTGTGTATCAAAGCAGTTGCCCTGGCTGAAAGCTAGGAGGTATGTACTCCAGAGATGCTCCAGAGCTCTTGCTAAAGTGGAAGTTGCCCTGCTGTACTGTAGAGGGGGACTGGCAGCCAGCTCCTTTGGTCCTGGCCACCTCCAGGACCTCTGGATTTATACACCCTAATACTTGCATACCCTCCAGGAGAGATTGCTGCACCCACTTCAGTGGCCCCATGGGTAACTCCACGGGAGGTATTGTTCTTTGCGGCTTCTCATCTATGGGGTGATTTGGAAAGGGGAGACTGTGAAATGTTTCTCCCTTCAGCATCACAGAAGAGCTCTATATTTAGTTGCTGGTAATCTCTGTTGTGGCTCTGTGCCTCTAATCCCCTGCTCCAATATCCTCCCTGGAGAAGACGAGAAGTGCAGAAATTGATCCGGCGGACGTGGTTGGGTCAGCAGGATTACAGTGCATCTTCCCTCCCTTTCGTATAGGGCTGGCATTGAAACTTCTCTGCAGGCCCCACAGTGCCACATCTCTGCTGTGTGTGCATATGAAACCCCTGGTGAGGTAGTATGACTTGACCTTATTCCTTTTGCAAAGGAACAGGGTATACCATTGTGGGACTGTTTCTGCCATAGTGTGGGACTTGCCTTGAGTAGGTTAAGATGAGATATTGCTGCAGGAGCAGGGCTGGAGGGAGTAAAAATAGTACTTACATTTAAAACAGAAGAAGAGGAGGCTGTTTCCCTCTTGCTGTGTGATCTATATATGCTGCTTTTTCCTCCCTTTTTAGAAAAGAGCAGGTCAGAGGCACTTTTCTTTAATCAAGTCAGTGTTTTCTGGTGCCAAGGGGTGAGATTTTTATTTTTTTTTAACAGGGTGAAAACTCATCAGTTTCTAAAAATTGAGGCTTTCTGAGCATTTACATCCTAAATTCCTCTCTTCAGTCTTAGCCAGGGTGTTCCATGGCTTTGGTATGGAGGGAGCTATGAAATGCTGCATTTTGTTAGGCAAGAACATGTTGCTGATAATCCCTGCTCTCTAGCACAGAGGATGCACAAAGCTGCAGTGATGGGGTCCATCCCATCCCTCATTCCTCAGGCAGGACCAGTTTAATACAAAAGCTACTTTTTCAGATTTGGGAAGGCTGATGAGGTAGAGAAGCTCCTAACCACAGCTCAGCTGCCTCCCTGACTGTCATCTTTGCTGCTTATTTATTTTGCTTTTGTCTAAGAACTCCAAAGCAGCAACTCAAATATTTCCCCTTCTTGCCATTTGATTTGTTTGTTTGTGGGCATGTTGACAATGTTTAGAGGACTAGACTGGCAGAAGGAAAGCTGCTTATAACCCCCTAATTCTCAGGTCCTCTGCTGCCCTCTGAAGTGATAGCTGTGCCCTGACCAGGGGCAATCTGTGCTGGAAGAGAGCTGCAGCTCTCTCGCTGGGCATGGAGAGGGTCGTGTGCTGCCTTCTGGGGCTGTTCTGGCTGGGCTTGTGCCTTTTTCTCAATGTTCTGTTTCTGGGGCCAAAATGGGCCTCTTCCTCCAGAACAGGTGATGTTGGCAGAGATTCCAAGCTTGGGCTATGCTGACGTGTCAAGCCTGGAAGGTTCTCCTGTCTCCTGAGCTGCCTCTCCTGTAACCCCCAGGGTCAGAGATTTGCCCAAGCCCCTGCTAGGGCAGCTGCCCCAGTGTTACTCCAGGCCGCCTCCTCTGGCTGACTCTTTCTCTCTTTTCTTGGGGCAGGAAGAAGCTGACACTGCTGAGGGAGATGCTGGCGGGCTGCGGCGCAGGTACCTGCCAGGTGATTGTCACCACTCCCATGGAGATGCTCAAAATCCAGCTGCAGGATGCAGGGCGAATTGGTACGTGAGCTTCTCTTCCCTGGGTGATGAGCAGCTTTGGGAAAAGGGCTGGGGCTGGGCTGTCAAGGCAGAAGGGGAGGTAATGAGTGGAGAAAACCCTTTGCTCTCCTAAGTCAAAGGTATCTCAGGCTGTAGCAGAGGTTTCTCCTCTTCTTCCCAGCTCACTTTCCCCTACCCTTTGCTCACTGGCTTTGCTGCAGTTATAAAAGGTGATGATTTTTTTTTTTTTTTTGTCAAAACAATAGCCTTGGCAAGTGAAACAGTGAATACAGAGGTGGATGGAAAGAGACAGGAGAGATGACTGGGTGGTCAGCTTGCAGGTGTTTGAAACTTGTGCACCCAAGAAGGGATTAGCATCTTCCAGTGCTTTTCCTGTGGCAGTTCCTCCATCTCCATGTTTTCTGATGTCTGTTCTCCCTTCTGCTTCCTTGTAGCACCTCCTAACCAGCTTCCCAAGCGGATGTGTCCTTTCCAAATTGTCTTCCCTCTTATTCTTTTTTTTTTTTTTCCCTTCCTGACAAAAGCAGCAGCTTTTGTAAATAAAGTAAATAAAAGAGTAAATAAAATTCTCCCAGCACACTGGATTTGGAAGAGGTTTAGGGTCAGGCTGTGGGGGTTGTGGGCAGGAGCTGGCAGCCAAAGGCAGGAGGGAGTGTGAGCCTTTTGTCTGAAACTATGGGGCATTTCTTGTGAGAACGGAGACAAGAGTCTGACATGGGGTCTCTGGAGCAAAGGGCTGTTTGTTGTCACCTTTCCAGAGGTCAGCTAGGTGGGGTATTGCCTTGTTCCTCAAGAGCCCCTGTGTGACACCATCTGATACCATGTTTGTGCCCTTCCTGGAAAATGGGCCAGTTTGTCCTTTAATCTGTCTTTGATGTGGCATTCCTGAATAATCACGGATTTATTTTTTTCTGCCTTCGCTGTTTTTCTTGCAGACCTTATCCTCTTTGTGTGCATTATTTTAAAATGTTTGAAGGAATTAAGCTGTGGTTTCATGGTTCAGAAGAGGTTTTTGCTGCTGTGAGCAGCCTGTGCCCTATGTGGCGAGAGGCCTGTGATGTGCTGGTGGCAGCCAGCGGGTTGCCTGCAGGTTGATGTGCTCTCCATCTTCTGGCCAAAGAGCAGAAATGCATCAGTGTGAAATGGCTGGGAAAACCAGGTTGAGTTTATAAATGTGACTGGGGAGCTCCCAGGTTAATGATTGCTTTCAAGGGAAGGAGGCGAAGAACAAAACTGTTGAACCTCTCTTGTTTATGAATATCTTTAGTTTGTCCTACTGGGGGCTCGGGGACATAAGTGGAAGTAGGTACCATCCTCTGCCTCCTCACGGCATTTCCTTTTCTCTGCACTGTGGAAGTTGTGTGTGACAGACTGCTCCTGCTTTGGTAAAACCAGTCAGTAGGAGAGTACAGCAGGCAGTGTTGTGTGGCAGAAGCTAGCTCCCACACTGGGACAGGCTGAGGGAGATGAGCCAGAGTGGGAGCAAAAGTTTTCAGGGCACCTGGCTGGCCTCAGTCTCCATGCTTGATGCACCAGTCTGCCTCTTCCTCCTCATCCCATGGCACCAGGCAGCAAGGGACTGCGACTGAGCATCTTGCAGACTACTTCTCTCTCTGCTCCTCCCCAGCGGCACAGAAGAAGCTGATGGCAGCGCAGGCCCAACTCTCGTCTTCCTCCACGACGAGGGTGGCAGAGCCAGTGGTGGAAACACGCACCACAGCAACACAGATAACAAGGGACCTGCTGCGGAGCAAAGGCATCGCAGGACTCTACAAGGGCCTGGGAGCCACACTGCTAAGGTAGGATAGAATCATAGAATAGTTAGGGTTGGAAAGGACCTTAAGATCATCCAGTTCCAACCCCCCTGCCATGGGCAGGGACACCTCCCACTAAACCATGTCACCCAAGGCTCTGTCCAGCCTGGCCTTGAACACTGCTAGGAGTGAAGTATTCACAACTTCCTTGGGCAACCCATTCCAGTCCCTCACCACCTTACAGTAAAGAACTTCTTCCTTATATCTAATGTAAACTTCCCCTGTTTAAGTTTGAACCCATTACCCCTTGTCCCTTACCTACTGTGCCTAATGAAGAGTCCCTCCCCAGCATCCTTGTAAGCCCCTTTCAGATACTGGAAGCATGGCATGTGCTCAAGCGCAGCAGTGTTCCCAGTCTTGAACCTAAAGTACCAGCCATCCTGGGGAGGAGCCTGCAAAAGGTCTTTGCTTCAGGGGCTGTAGCTTTCATTTGGTTTGGTTTCCATGTGCAGGTTTTGCGTATTAATGAAAGGAAGGTCAGGGAAGTGAGGAAGTTTGCCTTTTTGTGCCAGGAAGATTAAATTCTGCAATTCTGCTGCTTTTTTTGGAAGGTTTTATTTTATTCCCACATGGCCCATATTTGAACAATGTAGAGAAGTCCTTGTGAGCTATCAAATCAAAACTGTCAGTCTGAGTCTTCAGAGTGCAAACAGGTTCTGGCCCATGGAACATGTTGCATGCAAGGATCGGTATCTGCTCTGACACTTTTTACCCTTTCACAGAGTGACTCTCCTCTTAATAAAGGCAGAACTAAAGCAATCCTCAGTGGGATGGGGCAGGATGCAATCCTCTTGATATTAACAGAAACGGACAAACAATTGATTCTGAATATGCTATGGTTTTTGGTTTGAGTGTTGAAAAATCAGGGAGAGGCCATCGACTTGACAGGGCTCTATGCCTCCCATGGGCCTGTTGTATTTTTGCAGTCAGTTTTGCCCCTGCTGAGTTTTGGCTTCTATCTGCATTGCAGTTGCAGAGCTGGGTTGTCTGTGTTGCACTTGTGGCTGTGCTGCCAATGCATGATGCTTGCAGCCCTTCCTTCGATGTTCAGTTTGTTGGTGTCCCACTCTGACTGTACTCATCCTTATTCTTTTTTCCCTTCTTCACTCCCCACCACAGGGATGTCCCATTCTCCATTGTTTACTTCCCACTGTTTGCAAACCTGAACAAGCTGGGCCAGAAAGACTCCAATGTCAAGGCTCCGTTCTATGTGTCCTTCCTCTCCGGATGTGTGGCTGGCAGTACAGCTGCGGTGGCTGTCAATCCTTGTGATGGTGAGTCCTGAGCAGCCTGTGCTGGTGATCTGGTGACAGGTGACAGGAGACAGAAGCGGACTAGGTGAGGAGGAGAGTGGTTGTACCAGCCTCTTTGCAGCACGAGCGCACAGGGAGGTGCAGATGGGGACCTCTGCTGTCTGAGCTGCCTCCAGCTCAGATGGTGGTTTCTTCAGCTGAGCTATACCTTTGGCCACAGCTTACACAGAGGTTTGCAGTACTCACTAGGTAAGTCAGGAAGAGGGTGTCATCTATTTCAGTCATTCTTCACAGAAATGGCTGTGAACATGCCCCTGAAAAGGCATGTTTCCATGTAGAGTGATAGTATGCAGATAAGAATCATGGACAACCAGGTCAAACCTCAGATATGTGGCCTTTTCTCCTGCTTCACAGCATTTGCCTTAAGATGTCACCTTGGTTTCTCTGCTGTGAAAAACATCAGAAAGTAAATCCTCTGTCTCAACATTGCACATGCTCCAAGGTGTGAAGAACTGTAAAAGCAGCGTCATATATTTTAGATACTTATTGAAAAGAAGCTGAGTATTTGAAAATCAGTTCCCACTTTGCAGAAGGGTATCTGAATTTGGAAGTTTTTAGAGCTTAAGTCAGCTTTGGAAACCTTGGTCACAAGTGAGAGGAGGTGGTTGGGGTTTGGGTGGCTGTGTTTTTCTTTTATCAGTTTGTAAAGGAATGGTTTGGTTTCACTTTTTTGTGCTGATAAATGTCTGAAAATGGTCTGTGGTTTTGGTGATTTAGTTTTGACTGCGTTTCAAAGACATTACTCTCAGGGTGGCTCTTCCCTGCTGAAGAGCATGCTACATTCCCAGTGCTCACTCCTGTCTCTCTCCTCTCTTTTTCCCTAGTGATCAAAACACGGCTGCAGTCCTTGCAGAGGGGAGTGAACGAGGACACCTACTCAGGAATCCTGGACTGCACTAAGTAAGCCTCCTTCTGAAGCAGGCCACTATATCAGATGTATGGCATCTGCTGCTGCCTGCTGCCAGGCAGTCAGTGCAGCTTCTAGACCCCCAACCAGCAGCTTCTCTGTTTTGGTTTCCCTCTGAACATGTGCTTTTATCTGTCTATATGGATGGACATATAGATATATGACCAGATATATACTGTGCATGCATTTTTTTCCTATTTTGAACAAGGTAAATACAGCATTTATATTTAAATGCTTCTATCCAAACCCCAACAGTCATAACAGTGAGATTTTATTTCTGCAAAGGGAGGCAAGTGGTTGTCTCTCCTAGGGCCCTGTTGCCTAAAAATCCTACAGCAGTAAGTCTCATATTCCTCCTGGGACCACTCAGAACTGCAGCTGCAGGAACGCTGTCTGAGTGGGCTGTCCTCTGCACTCTCCTCTGACCCTTTGCAAAACTGTGGTCTGACTGCTTCAAAACATGAATGGAGTTTCAAAACACAAGTGCTTGATACAGCTTCTATGTATTGCTGCTGTTGTCAGAGTCTCTTGCCATTTGGCTGTCCCCTGTACTGAGGGTTGGAGTTGGCCTCACCTTTTGCACAGGGGGACCTCTTGATGCAAGCATGGGGTTGTCTTAGCTGTACATCCAGACCCAGGCATGCACTCCTGCTCCTGGACAGAGGTAGGGATGGGGCACGTTGTTGCACAGTCTTTTGTAGAGCACTTGGGGATGGTGGGTGATCTGCTGGCAGTGCCAGGTGACAGTGCTTGCCTGGGTGTAATCTCTGAAGGAGGCAAAAAAGCCAGGGCATGGCCAGAAGTTCCGCTGGTGTGGGGGGATGGACACTGACCTGTGTGTGCTGTTTTCCCCCAGGAAGATCTGGCAGAAGGAAGGACCCATGGCCTTCTTGAAAGGGGCATACTGCCGAGCCCTGGTCATTGCTCCTCTCTTCGGCATTGCACAAGTTGTCTACTTCATCGGCATTGCAGAGTTCCTGCTTGACATGCTCCCCAAGCACCAGGCCTAGCCCCAGCACACCTCTGTGTGCCCTCCTGCCCTCTGCAGCGCTGATTTCATCCCCACGTTCATCATCCATGTCAACTGATGTCAGAGCAACAGCACAAAGGGTTCACACAGGGATGCCGAGGGAATGTGTTCTCCAGACGAGCAAACACAGTGGGGGAGAGAGTCCCTTTTCTGTCTCAGTCTGGAACCTGCCCTCTCCTGCTCCTTCCACGGACAATACCTGATTATGCATTATCTTTTTTTCTTCTCCGTTCTTTTTTTTTGTTTTTAATTGTTATTCTTAAGGACACTGGTAAGAACAGGCTGGGCTTGCAGACCCAGAATTCTCCTCCCAGCCCTGGGGCGGAAGAGGGATGGGAAAGGAATAGTCTGAATCCTCATCCACTCGGTTCCCCTCTTTCTTCCTAGAGTTGCCAGCTATCTGATGAGGAGCTGGAAGAGCAGCTGTGTCCTTTCCCCTAAGCCCCTCCTCACCTCTGTTGGCCTCAGGTAGAGCAGGCACTGTGCAGAAAGGGCTCATCTCACCGCAGCCAGGGGCACTGAGGGGTGAGGTGCTGGATCTGCAAGTTCCTTGGTCTGGAAACCTTCACCCCTCATTTCGCCCTTTCTCAAAAATGAGTTGGACTTAAATGTTCTAGGAGATCAGAGGAAGGTAAAGGGCATCATTACTATTGACTTTGTAATTATTTTTGTTTTAAAGCAAAGGGATGTTCCTCCTAACTTAAGTGTCACAGGCACATCCAGGTAAGGTGCAGAGATGAGATGTCTGCTCTGTAGGGAACACATCAGTGGGATCACACAAAAGTCTGAAGGTGCTTCCCTGCTTGGCTACAGGCAGGGGGGAGAGAGGAACTTGGGGTCAAGCTATTTTTGGTCAGGGAAGGGGGGTGGGTTGGGTGTTTGGGGTTTTTTTTTTAATGCAGGGGTTGTGGGGTGGCAAAACCAAACGAAGAAACCACTTACATTCCTTCAGCCTGCCCACCCCCAGGGTGATAAAGCCGTGGCTGCAAGTGTAGATAGCAGATTTTGGGTCTGGTTTTTTTCTCCAGCCTGAACCCAGCTGTGTGAAAGGAAGTGCCTGCTCCTCTTCTGCAGTGCCCAACCTCAGGGAGCAGTGCAAAAAATGCTGTGCCTGTGTGTGCATCTTGCAGGGTGAAAACACAAGGTCTGGCTGTGCTTTGATGTTTGACGTGGGTGTGCTTGGAGCCAGCTGGTGCTGAAGAGGCAGAGGGTTCATGCACCCAAGCAAGGAGCTGCTTGTGTGTACATGATTGCTGGGTCAAGTCCTCTGCATCATAAAAACTATCATCCTGTTTGCTTCTGGGTGTTGATCATTGTTGGGTGGCTGGGGGCAAATCCACACCTACAGCCTTCTGTGTTAAAGGTACACTGCCCCAGCTAGCATCACTTGCCAGAGGACTTCCTCGTTCCAGTTCTCTCTTGGGCTGTGTAATTAATTCTAGCTTAAATGATATTGTGAGATCTGCCAACCCAGTGTGATCTTCTCCATTATTTATTCGATTTGGTGCAATTGACCTGACTTTGGTGTTTAAATTAAACTGGTTGAATTAACTTTTCATTCCTTCTTTTCGCTTTGTTCTCCAGGCACTTGCTTGGTGCTTGTGTTTCAAATGTATATTTAAATTAATTAAAAAGAAAAAAAATCCTTGTTTTTAATGTTTAAACAAAACCCACCTCTGTTTCTATGTTCTTGGGTTAGGTTTTTGCAAGACCTCCGTGTTGAGGCCCTTCTTCCCTAATGCATCCTTTTTCTCTTCAAATAAGTTGTTCTGTGGCTGATCTGTTACTTGTCAGTTTGCATATGTGAATCATTTTCTCTTTCTTTCTTTGTTTCTTAATGGCTTTGTGTATTTGGGAAGGTATCTGTGCGAAGACGGTGATAAACGCCTGTGCTGTGCTTGCTTAGTGCTGTGATGCTGCTCTTGCTCTGCGTTTCCCTTGGGTGGATTAGAAGAGAAAGGGTTTCTTGGGGGGCGATGGTTTGGGGATTTTTAGGTGCTCTGTTTCTTGCTGCTTGGTGATTTACACAAAATCTTGGCTCATAAAAGTAATGGGGTTTCTGCTTGCCTTTCTGCCTCCAAGGATTGCCCCTGAAGCTGAGTGCCATGCACTGCAGAGGGGTGTGTAGAGTGCAGGTTTGTTTTGTGCGGTTGTGTTCAGAGGAAAACCTGGTGTAGTGAAGGGCTGAGGTCCAGGGAAAGCTCTCCTTGTCCTTTTAGATGCTTTTAAAAACTTCTTTGTAAAACTGACTCATCCTCCACGTTGGAGCTGGTGACCTGAAAGGGGCTGATTTTTTAGCTGCTTGGATGTGCCCTTGAACCAGGAGGACATGGAGCTGTGTCAGAGGATAGTCACTGTGGCCCCATGGGATCCCCGCAGGCAGGCAGGAGTTTAAAGAGTTTAAACTGGGAGAATATGTCAACTTAATCCTGGATTAACAGAAACGTCTAAGTATTGATTGCAGTATTGAGGAATAAAAGTAGCTAAATACACGTGGAGAAACTCATCTCTGCTCCCATCCCTGTGGGTGCCACTTGTCCCTGGGGCACGGAACAACAACCAGCATTGCCCTAACTCCTTGTGCATCCTATCCTGTCCCTCTGGCAAAGGTCCACTGAGCCCAGGCCCTTTGCAGTCATACCTTGGCCCATGTCAACCCTGTCCCTTCCTCCTGCCCTGACCGTGAATCTTGTGTCTCCAGTTTGTTTGGGATGTTTACTGCTCTTAAATACAGTTTGGTGAAGGTGCTGGTTCTGTACACCCTGTCATAGGTTTAGGCAGGTGGGTCAGTTTGGACTGCTGAAATTACCTGCAACACAATGAGAAAAATTCCTAAATCCCTGGGGGGAAATTCCTACAAAGCACAGGGGAACTTCCCTGGCAACCAGTAGGGGAATTCCCAGAATCATAGAACAGTTAGGGTTGGAAAGGACCTTAAGATCATCTAGTTCCAACCCTCTTGCCATGGGCAGGGACACCTCACACTAAACC